>VCII01000250.1:137500-183450 GCA_006030095.1 Triplophysa siluroides | reverse complement strand
TGCTTCATGACATGGTGGTATTGTGCTTGTACTGGGCCAGCAAACCCCCTGACCTGAACCCCAGAGAGAATCTGATGAGAGACACCAGACCCAACAATGCAGATGACCTGAAGGCCGCTATCAAAGCAACCTGGGCTTCCATTACACCTGAGCAGTGCCACAGGCTGATCGCCTCCATGCCACGCCGCATTGAGGCAATTCATGCAAAAGGAGGCCCAACCCAATATTGAGTGCATGGAAATGAACATAACTTTCAGAAGCCTGACATATCTGTTTAAAAATACTTTTTTTATTGATATTATGTAATATTATAATTTTCTGAGACACTGAATTTTGGGTTTTCATTATCTGTAAGCCATAATCATCAGGACACAGGACATACAGGACACTTCATCCACCAGTAAAATATGTATATTTATGTTTGCGTCATGGACGTAACAGTATCAACTCAAACACAATGAGCAAATAAGATGACAGACATTTCAGTACTGGATGAGCAGACTGACTTGTAGTTCCACTGTAATATTTGTCAATCATTTCATTCACTCTGTGGAAAGGAACATTGTGATCTTCATCATGGAATTCTATTGTGTTGGTGCAGATGGCTTTACAGAACGGACACTGAACCCAACTGCACTAGTAATCTCCTCTGGTCTGTTGTTCACATCCAGTTTGACATCAAATGAATCTGTGCTGAACTCTCTGCGGATGTCACACATTACACAAAAGTTAAAGGGTGCGAGCCGCAACAGCACTTTTCATTTCCTTGTGGTTTGCATTTCTTTGATTTGAATATCTTAACATCACGTACACAAACAGCGAGGTCCAATTTATCCTTTTTTTTACTGTTTGATAAAACACATTGGCCCGGTTTCACTGACAAAGCTTAGCCCAAATGCATGTTTTTCAGCTGTCATATACAGTATGCGATGTTATAGCTGCCAAAATATCACCCAGCTGTTCTTAGTCGCATTTACTGACTAAAAGCCATTTTTGCATTGACCAGTGTTAATATTGCACACAGTTTTTTCTGTGTGTTTTCTTGCATAAACCAACCCAGAGTTTACCATGTTCTTTTTATTATGAGAAGAGTTTTCCGTGTCTGATCTGGGATCTGTATAAATAATATTCGGTTAATTCATGGATTGGTGAGATGTTAATGGGGTTGTCCTTAAGAAATAAAGTGACAGAACACTGAAAAGATGCATGTTTAAGCTGTTTCACAAGAGTGATGATAAATAATGAAAAATAAGCGCTCCTGTTTCTTTCTTACATACATTTGAATTGATCTTATTAACAAATGAGATCAGTGCAAAGCTAAATTAAACAAACACAGAAAATCAGGTCAGACTCATTTGTATTTGTATTAACAATACATATCATTTCATTTTTCTTTACATACTGATCATGTCTTTTTGTGTGCTGTGCAGAAGACGATCTCAATCATTTCTCTATATTACGCAGTCATCCTTTAGCTTATTGACCATTAAAATGATGAAGAACAAAAATCTTCCTGTTCCCTGAAGTCATCTTACGCTCATGATCTTACATTCCTCTGAACGATGATGCTCAAGACTCCAGATTTCCTTCCAAGATCACTGAGTGTGTTGAGGAGCATCTAGATTTGCTGTAATGTCATTTAAAATCCAGTGCGTAGCAACTGCTCACAAATTTCCGAAAGCTGTTAACTGGATTGGCTTGAATTAGTTTTAAATTGTTTAATTACAGGTTTTTGCCATTCTACATGGAAAAATCTGGAAAAAAATTGTTATCCAAATTTTTCTTACAAATGTTCATGCCCATTAAATGCTTGTTTGGACAAACATCGCTTTATGGCCACTCAAATGCCTCCTGGTTTCAGTAATTTGGGTTAGTTTTGTTTGTTCATTGGGCTGGTTTTGTCACACAGATCTGGCAACCCTTCTGATCTGACCAATGTCCATTACTTCCGGTCAAGTCTCTAAAGAGATGCATGTGTTCAGAACATCTAATGCTTTTGACCTGTTGCAAAAAGCTGTGTTCTCTTGCTACCATGGTCATTAATAGGCGTTCCTTGCATTGGTTGTCCTAAAAACATCAGTATTGAGAAGGCCACTGACTGACAGACGGTCGGTCTGAGGTAGTTTCATAGGACTCGTGTTCATTTAAATTCCCTGTACTTATATTTACTCATATGACATCAGCATATCCATACAATATTTCTTTACACCATGAACTGTATTTAAGTGAAACAGAGGATGTCTTGCGATTTTAAAGCTAGACGTAAACAAAACACCCGATGACTCATTTTCAAGACACATGTAAGGTCTTCAGGTTCATTGTCAGTTTTGCATTTGTACCCGATTTGATTTGTTTAATTTGATCTAAATGTTAGCCGGAGGTGAGGAAAGAAGTGCCTTTCTAAAGATTCAATAACATGTCAAACAAATTCATTAAACTGCCAGAGATGATGTCATGAGGGTGGAGAGCGAAACTCAAATGTCCAGACGGATGTATTGATAGAAGAGAGGAGGACACACCACAAATCTTCATATTTAAGTTCTGCTCATAACGCACTTGGGAAACTCAATTCTCTTCTCTTTCATCCGTCATCTCTGGATCCGCTTCATCATCTTTACACAGTGACATGGACAAACTCGTTCATCTGATTTTACTTTCTGGTGAGTACAGCTCACATCATCTCATATAACACACACATCATGTTAACAACGAGTGAAATCTTTAACACCACTATTTTAAAATGAAAATCAATTCATCAACTCATTATCACTCTGAAATGCTGTAAAATGTTTCTCAACAGGTCTTGCTTCCACTTCGCCTAGTTTGGAAGGTAATACAATTCTTCATATTGCTGATGTGCTTCTGAAACCTTGTTTCTCTATTTTTGGTGAGCTCATTTGCTCATTTGGACATAGGAGCAAAATGCAAAAATGATGTAAAGTTAAATAGGGGCTTAATTCTGTTCATGAGGTTCTGATTGTTCTTTTCATGGTTAATAATGGTATGTTTGTGTTTTTCATAACCATCGCTTATGGAATATATTCTGAATATTTTTGTCAATGTTGTTTTCTAGAGAATTTAGCATTGAATGGAACAGTCACACAGTCGTCCACACATCTCACCTGGCTAGCTCAAAATGCCATAGATGGTAAAAACTATGGATCTGAATACTGCTTCGCTACATCGTATCAAAGTGACCCCTGGTGGAGGCTGGATCTCTTGGATGTTTATAACATCAGTACAGTGATCATCACTACTCATGACACTTATTTGGATCATGCCAACGGTGCCGAGATTCGTGTTGGAAACTCACTGGAAAACAACGGAAACAACAATCCTGTGTAAAGTTATTCATGAAATCACTTTTGATCGGTTGGTTGGTTGATTTGAACGCTGACAAACTGATTCTCTCTCTCTCTCTCTAGATGTGCTGTAACTTCTGGTCTGCAAGCTGGTCGCACCATCACTTACTCATGTCGTGGGATGTTGGACGTTATGTGAACGTGTTCATGCCTGGACGTACAGCTCATCTGTCTCTGTGTGAGGTGGAGGTGTATGGAACAGGTACATTTCCTTCTTAATTCTGTACTGTGAGTTATTTCTTATTTCAGACTTATGTTTCAATGAGTGCGTTTACGTGCAAAAGAAACCTGTTTTTGTGTGTTTACATGCATATCAATAAACCGGCAACGCCTGCCGTGTCTGCAAATGCAAAATTTTTTCATTTAGCCGTTGGGACATCAACTGCATGACTCATGAGAGGACTTTTATGAGGTTTTTTTCCATTAGACACTTTAACTATTACTCTGTCAGACATGTGCATATAAACAAAATGGTAAAGAAGATGTTTACATGCAACATGAAATTGGGGTAGTGGGCAAAAAACAACCTCTGCCGAGCGTTTTTTGCTTACGCCATTTATGACCTTTCCCCCATAAAGAAATCAGCTTATTAAGTCCCCATGAGCTAGAAGTTGCAATCGTTTACTTCCGTATTTTGACGCATTTCTGAGTGAAATGGAATTGCTAATGAGAAAAGTAGTGGGCGTGGCTTTCGTCTTTCCTTGTGTTTTGTTTCGCATTTTGAAATGTAACTGGCAGTTGAAGGGGAGGAGTTAACGGATGCTCCGCCCAAGCCATCTAAAATACTTAATTTAAAGGTCCAGTGTGTATTTTTGGGATGATTTATTGATAGAAATGCAATATAATATACATAACTATATGTCTATTCTAAGGTGTGTAAGAGCTTACACAATGAAGTGTTATGTTTTTATTACCTTAGAATGAGATATTTCTATCTATGTACACCGCGGATCCCATTGCATGTAATTCGCCATGTTGTGTCAGCCGGCGCAGTGTTTCTAAAGGGAGGTGGACGGGTGGAGTGAGCCCCTAGATATTACTGACTGGACCTTTAAGATGGACAGTCAATACAGGAAGGAAGTGCATTTTCAGATTTTAAACAAAGATTATGAGGGAACACAAATTTTAAAAAGAGAACGATCCATGTTGATAAACTATTTCCAAAAAATGCTGCAATATTTCAAGAAAAAATATGTATTATAATTTGAATTTTTCTTGGACTAGCATAATCGGCGTAAGACTGTGCATATAACTCACTCAATGTCAGATAAAAAATTTTTTTTGCTGTTTGATGAGGCTGAATGTGGCCTGTGGGTCTTCCATGAACATACGGGCTAAAAAGATTCAAATGGATATTACTTGATGATCACATGTGTGTTTATATATCTGCAGACTAACTGATCAACTGTGTTTCAATGTATGTTTTCTAGAGAATTTAGTATCGAAAGGAACAGTTACACAGTCATCCATATATCATCTATGTTGCTGAAAAAGCCAAAGATGGTGTAAGATATGATGGAGATATATGCTCTTGTACAGAAGTAGAAAGTAACCCATGGTGGAGGCTGGATCTTCTGAATGTGTATAACATTAGTACAGTGATCATCAGTCCTAGATCAGACTGCTGTTCCGTTGAAACCAATGGAGCAGACATTCGTATTGGAAAGTCACTGGACAACAATGGAAACAACAATCCCATGTAAAGTTATTCATGAAATCACTTAAACACTTGATTGATTGATTGATTGATTGATTGATTGATTGATTGATTGATTGATTGGTTTTCTCTCTCTCTAGATGTGCTGTAACTTCTGATATTCTAGCTGGTCACACCATCAGTTACTCATGTCATGGGATGTCGGGACGTTATGTGAATGTGGTCATGACTGGACAGACAAAAAGTCTCTCTCTTGTGAGGTGGAGGTGTATGGAACAGGTCATTTTTAACATATTTTAATACCATTCAATAGAACTGGGAAATTGGATTAATTTAACAATAATTTTTTGTTTCCTAACACATAGTAATAATATGTATTGCTTTGGAAAAAAGCATCTGCTAATGCATAATGATACTTACTTGATTCTCTCAGTTGTGTTGATTTATCTGCAGACTGACTGATCTTTCAATGTATATTTTCTAGAGAATTTGCATTTAAAGGAACAGCCACACAGCCATCAACATATCTCAACTGGATAGCTCAATATGCTGTAGATGGTGTAAGATACGGCTCAGTTGAAGCAGAACACTGCTCTTCTACATCATCTGAGAGTAACCCATGGTGGAGGTTGGATCTTCCGGAAGATTATGAGATTGATACAGTGATCATCGCTCCTAAACCAGCCTGCTGTCCTGAATTCACCACTGGAGCAGAGATTCGTATCGGAAACTCACTGGACAACAATGGAAACAACAATCCAATGTAAAGCTATTCAAATAAACACCTTATAAGAGGTTGATGCTTTAAACGTCTCTGTGGAGATTCACTGACTCTCTCTCTCTCTCTCTCTCTCTCTCACTCACTCTCACTCACACTCTCTCTCTCTCTCACTCAAGATTCAAGATTCAAAGGAGCTTTATTGGCACAAGATTAAATATAAACATGCACAAATACAGATTAAGATAAAAATAAGATAGGATAAAATTAAAGGTCTATAAGTAAAAAATATATATATAACATCTCAATATAAACAGTTTTATTCAAAGTTCTCAATGAGGCTGATAGTGTCAGTTTGTGTGTGTTGTCCTGTCAGTGTTGTTTTGTGCTGTGCTGGTTGTTCTTTGGTCGTGGCAGGACTTCACATATCTTGCAGCAGGTTTGAGCTTCTTGTTTTCTCCAGTATGTATGAGATCTTGTCCTTTTGTTGAAACTGGTTGAAGTCTTTGTGCAAGTTTGTAAACTGGGGGAAGAATGTTTCTCTGATGTGTGTGTAGTTGGGACAGGAGAGGAGAAAGTGCAGCTCTGTGTGTGCAGTGTGGACACAGTCGCTCTTCTCTCGGTGTCCATGTGTGTGTGTGTCGGCCGTCTCTACAGTGAGCTGGTGATCACTGAGTCTGTACATGCTCAACACTTTTCTTAGTTTAGGGTCTGATGCGCTCGTGAGGTATTCTGACACTTTATATTCTCTGTTTAGTGACAGATAGCATTCCAGTTTACTTTGCTGAGCTGTTGCTTCTGTCCAGTGTTGGAGATATTTCTCTTTTGTGTTTGGATCATTTGGTTTAGTCTGGCTGGGGTTTGGGGTTGGCTTGGGCATGTTTGGGGTTGTGAGATCAGTTGGATGAAGGGGTTTCTCTCTGGGCTCAGCTCTTGATGGTTTAAGGCTTTGTGATGGAGTGTGTCTGTGTCGCTGTTCTTAAGGTGCGTGTAGAATTTTAAAGCTCTTTTTTGTATTTTAATGATTAGAGGATACAGTCCTAGTTCTGCCCTGCAGGCGTTGTTTGGAGTTTTTCTCTGTACCCGTAGAAGGTTTTTACACATTTCTGTTTGCAGAATCTCTATTGGGTGTTTGTCCCATCTGCTGAACTCTTGGTTGGCGAGAGGACCCCAAACCTCACTTCCATACAGCGCCATTGCTCTAATTGATTGTATTATTCTCTCTCTCTCTCTCTCTCTCTCTAGATGTGCTGTAACTTCTGGTTTTCAACTTGGTGTCCCCATCAGTTACTCATGTGGTTCAATGGAGGGACGTTATGTGAATGTGGTCATGACTGGACGTACATCTTATCTGGCTCTGTGTGAAGTGGAGGTCTATGGAAAACGTAATTCATTAATTATACTGTTTTGTTGAGCTGGTAAATATTTGACTTGACTTGTGGTGAATTAATTAAATCTAGCACCAATTTTTTATTACGTATATCACACAATACTTTTGAGGAGTTGATTCTGATTTCTGCTTTGATTCATTGGCGACCTCTTAAACGTGAGCATTGTTATTTGTATCTGATTGTTGAATTTGTATTTCAGTTCGCAGAAAGAGAACTTTTCTGAGACTGAAAATGTCCTCCAGTGGTGATGTAACTGCCGAGAGCGACACAATCCTCCATCAGGTGACTTGATATTTAAGAGAGAAGTGATATATGAGAGTGTTTGATAGTCAACATGTGTGTGTATGACAGTGATGAGAGAATGAGAAATGACAGGATGTTTCATCATGTGTGTGTTGATATTTTAGCTTCAGTCTGCCCTGGGATTTAACAACTCTGATGTTAAACTGTCCTGGACACGACGCCCCGAGAGAAGAAGGAAGAGAAGGAAACCAGAGGCGAGAAAGCACGCACGCGCGCGCGCGCACACACACACACACACACACACACAAGGCTGGTTTCATTTCTTCAAAACTAACATCTTTTGAAGTTTTTGTTATTTTTTGCAGTCGCAGTTAATTTGCTAACTCGTGCTTTAAAGATAGAAACATAGAAAACACTACAGTTTGGTTTTCTATAAATCTGCTCCGTTGATATATGAAAGCAAAATGTGACACCTGGTTTCAGTAGTTAGAGCATCATGTCTGAAGAGCAACAGGTCGAAGGTTTGAAATTAAATGTATGGCTTGAATAAACTGTACATTGCTTTGGATGAAAGCGCCTGTCAAATGTGAATGTAAATCAGTTAGTTCCAATCCTTGATTCTGATTGGTTAATAGCGGTGTGTTATTCGTGATAAAGGACAGTATGTCATACTTTATAACTTACATAATCTGATTGATTTCATTCTTGTTTTTACAGGTTCTTGTGTTAACATCTCTAATCTGGACACAAACTGAAGGTTTAATGCAATTGCTCATTGATTTCATTCAGTGATTTCTATTATTGTTCTTGCTGCTGAATGTTAGAACATGAAGCTCATTATAATCAATCTCACTATGTTTGTGGTGTTAGTTGTGTATTATGGGCTATAACCTGAGGGACAGTGTGTAGTACAACAGTTGTGTGTCATTGGTATATATTCTATACATTATATACTATATTTACATCTATTCTTTGTTTTAAATCTTTGCTTTGCTTATTAATTCATTTGCACTTGTAAACGCTAACAATTATGCTAATAGACATGAATAAATGTGCACCGTTAGTGCAATGATAACTAATACAATCTTATTATTATGCTCGTTTGGTCTTATCTGCTTGTCTGTATGCTTTTTATAGCAGTCATTTAAAGAAACATGTGAAGAAACAACAGGGCGGGCTGCACTTAACCTCAGATTTATATTTGGAAATATGCGGGAGATGTTTGCTTTTGACAGACACTGTGTGCACAAGGGCCAAGATAGGCCACATTTATGTTATTTTGATGATCATTATAAAGTGGAGATCATCCTTTTTTACTACGACAAACCTTGGCAATGTAGATAAAACAAACACAAGCGGAAGCGAATGTATTCAAATAGACAGGAAATGTAGCTTACACTCTTAAACAAAGTTTCTGTTTCTTCAAAAGGTTATTTGATGCCATAAAGTGATGATCGACTTTGATGATCAAACTCATGACATAAAAAAATTGACATTTTTTAAAACTTACTAAAATAATTAAAGTACATTTTACTAAAAATTTGGTAACTTCAAACGAATGAAGTTGAAATGACTCAATTGTACCTGTAATTTTATGTTATCTAATCCCAATATTTAATGGTCTCATTTACTTGTTGTCATACATAAATTAAATATAGACTTCTTGCGTGTCAAGTCAGTGTTAGTGTGTGTGGAGCAAAGGGTGTGGGTGGCGGTGTTAGTATCAAAGAGAAAGCACTGTTTAGCGGGAGGGCGAGTGGCAGAGACTGCAGAGGATAAGCGGGAGGAGAGAGTGATCGTAGGTTGCGCCGGAATGTGACCAGTGGGGAAGCATGTGTAGTGTCTGGAGAAGTTAAATCGAGATCAAGAGTGATGCGGTAATGATTCGACTTGTGCAGTGGGGTAAGATAAGATCAAGTTGATTACCAGATTTATGGGTAAAGCATTAGTGACTTGAATCGGACAACTGTCGGTGGCAGTGTGAGCATCTAGAGATGCAAAGTTGGAGGGAAGAGAGGATGTTGTTCACAGAGTAAACGCAACAACGTATCTGACTTGCAACACACACAGCTGCAGCTGTGCTCACTCAAGGTGATTTTATTCATTAAACAACCAATCACAAATGTACACACCCCCATTAATCATCACGTGCCATTTCATTCATTTCATACATAAATATACATCAATAATAAAAAACAATGCACATTTGGAGCACACGGTTAACAAAACAGAATACACATTGAGAGCACACGGTTAACACCCCCACTTGCTCTCACATTTAACGGTGTATAACGCATCATTTTCCAAAAATCAATGAATCAAACTTCATCATCTTACACTTTGTTGCAGGCTTTGTCAACACATCTGCTACCATCTCATTAGTGGGACAATACACTAATGTAATGTCACCATTATTTACAGAAGACCTAATAAAATGGTACTTGATGTCTACATGTTTGCATCTTTGCCTGCTCACTGGGTTTTTAGCTAAGGCGATTGTACCTTGGTTATCTTCATATACTTTAGGTTGCGAGTATTGACATGTATCAAGATTTTCCAACAGCTGTTTAAGATAGAGACACTCCTGTATGGTTGTGGCTAGGGCTATACTCTGCCTCACAGGTGGACAGTGCGACAGTTGGGTTTCTTTGTTTTCCATGAAATCAAAGCACCGCATTCAGTTAAACTTACACAATAGCCTGTTGTACTACGTCTGTCATTACTAGCTGCCCAGTCTGCATCACTATATGCTTATTCCAGTGTCTCATTACATTTTCTGTAACACAGTTCTTTGTCAAGTGTACCTTTAAGATACCTCAGTACATGTTTAACTGTGGACCATTGCTCAACAGTTGGTTCTGTGAAATATTGTGACAGTTTGCTTACAACAAAACTTATATCAGGTCTAGTACAGATGGTTAAATAGATGAGGCTTCCCACTGCCTCTCTATATTTTTTCACATCAATCATTTTCGGCATCATTATTATAGTCAAGTTTTGTTCACAAGGAGTCGATCTGGGTTTGCAATCCTGCATGTTAAACCTTTGCAATTTTTGTCACATATTTTGCTTGTGACATTTCTCACACAGTTGTCATTCTGGTCAAAATCAACACCTAAAAAATGCTTTAATTTGCCCAAGTCTTTCATTTGGAATCTTTCAGTAAGCATGTCCTTCATACGTCTAAGAACATTTTCATCACTTGCCACAATCAAAATCATCAACCCATATTACAATGATCACTTTTTCATTAGCTGTTTCCCATGTGTACACAATAGTCAGCTTGATTCTGCACAAAGTGGTTTTTGATCAAGTACTCATGTAGTACCTTGTTCCAGTTTCTGCCCGATTGTTTTAACCCATACAATGACCTTTCCAATCTACAAACCAATTTTGCATTTGTGCCTGATTTTACTTCATAACCCTCCGGTTGTTCTATGTAAATTTCATGATCTATTGGTGCGTTCAGATAGGCAGTTTTTACATCCATGTGGTGCAAAATCAAGTTTTCTTGTACTGCTTTTTGTATTATCACTCGGATACTTGCCAAGTTAGCTGTAGGGGAAAAAGTCTCTTCATAATCAACACCTCTCTTCTGACTGTATCCTTTGGCTACATAGCGTGCTTTGCACTTTTCAGATCCATCTATGTTATTCTTAATCGCATAAACCCCCCCACTGCTTTCTTACCCTCAGGCAAACTACTTAAGGTAAATGTGTGATTTTCTCTAAGTGATTGCATCTCCTCATCCATTGCAGTGACCCACTCATTTGATCTGTCCGAGGTTACAGCTTCTGTGAAAGTTACAGGTATATTACATCACTCTATAACAGTAATCTATGTTGATCTGCACCTGATCAGTTTCCTCATCAGATGCCTGTTGAGAAACATAGTCATGTAAATAGTCTGGCCTCTTCCTCACTCTAGAAGGGTATCTTGGAGGCTCAGGCATAGCTTCAACTGATTGGTCTGAGGACTACTACTCTGCTCCTCCTCTTTGACTGAATCCTGGTCTTTTGCCTGACTTGAATTAACATCCTGTCTAGTTCTATTGGTTTTCTCTTTCAGAACATCATCATAATCATCATCAACAATGGTAGTCTGAGTCTGTTGCTCAACACGGGTCTTAGAAAGAAACTTAACTAACCTGTGCTTTTGTACTTTCCTGCTGTCAGGGAAATAGACAATGTATGCTGGACTGCTTTTATCATAACCAATAAAGACACCCTTTTCACTTCTTGGATCCAGCTTTCTTTTATCTTGTTTATAAACAAAACACTCTGAACCAAACTTTTGCATCCTAGCAAGATGGGCCGTCTCCCTGTTAGCATCTCAACTGGTGTAAGTTTGGTGCGTTTGTTAAAGCACCTGTTCCTGATTATAGCTGCGTTCTGCACTGCGTAAGGCCATACATTTTTAGGTAACTCACTCTCTATCAGCATGCACCGTGCCATGTCAAAAGTGTACGCCAATTCCGTTTCTGCTGTACCGTTTTGGTGGGGAGAATATGGTGCAGAAGTCTCATGTCTAATACCATTCTTAACCAACAGAGTTTTGTATTGTTTTGCAGTAAACTCCGTGCCATTGTCAGATCGAAGACGCTGAATTTTACCATATGGGGCCATATCGGCAAGAAACCTCTCCGTTGCTTGTAGTGTGTCACTTTTACTTTTAAGACTATATACAAACACGGCACTAGTAAAATCATCAGTAAATGACAAAACATATTTATATCCATCTCTGGACTCTGGGTTAATAGGACCTGCCAAATCTGTGTGCACTAGCTCTAGAGGCATGTTAGCTCTTACATCAGGCTTTCTATTTCTGGTTGTGTAAAAACTTGCCTCGGGTGCACACTTCACAAGTTATAGGTTTGTTTGATGAACCTTCAATTTTCATACCATCAACAACACCTTCTAATCTTTGCACATCCTCAAAATTACAGTGTCCCAGTATCTCATGCCATGTTTTTAAATCATAACATCCATTCACTTGGTCATCACATCCATCAGATACTGTCTGCAAATAATATAATCTATCATGTGAATGAATGGGAAATTTTGTACCGTCTTTGTGCACCAGAATATCTTCACCTTTCCTGAACGTTACACTTGCTCCACTGGAAGTCGCTGCTTGCACCGAAAATATGTCCTGTGGGTATGAGGGAATGTACAGTGCCCGTCTCAGCATTGTTTTTAAGTGGCGTCCTCGAATGTCCACCAAGCATATCTCAGCATCACCTCTGCGCTCTGCTACTCCCTTACACCTTGTGCCGTCAGCTAGCTCCATGTAATGAGTCCCTGCCTGGAACTCATCATCGAACCTTTTGAACTTGGAGATGTCGGTGACAATATGCGAGGTTGCCCCGCAGTCGACCATCAGGCCCTTCACGTCGACACCCTGGTTATTTGGCTTGAATCCTGCCGCTCCATCGGTCACACTGAAAACATACTCGTCGGTCGCTTCCTCGGTGGCCCTCCATGTTGCGTCTTGGCGCCGTCTCCTCCTGCAGGTTACGTCGCGATGAGTATTACTCTTGCAGTGGCTGCACCACAGTTTGCGCCGACAAGCGCGGGCCATGTGTCCCTTCAGACCGCATCTGTAGCACACCACATCCGCTGCAGCCCATTCAGTTGAGACAGCACTGGTGGGTCTCGCAGGCCACTGCTTTGTCTGCACAGCCATTACATTATCCTCTACACCTGGATCACGCATCTTTTCGATGTCCTCGTAGCTCCGAAGCTTTGTTTTAAATTCAGCAAACGTTATCGTGTCGTCCGTTTGCGTTATATGGATGGCAAACTGTTTAAAAGTCTCAGGAAGCCCCTTTAGTACCATAGCCACCAGCAGTCCGTCACTCAAAGTTTCTCCAGCATTTCGTAAAGCCGTGATAGCAGTTTCCGCACGAATAACATATTCAGTCACACTCTCGCCGTTTGATTTTTGAAGCGAGGTTAGCTCAGTATACAGGCTTATTACTCGTGGCTTTCCTTTACCTGCGTAGTAGTCTCTCAAAATCTTTAGTGCTGCGCGCCCATCGTCGGCTGCTTCTCGCATTACAAGCGATAAACTTTTATCGTCCAAGAACTGGATTAATTCTGCATATGTCTCGGCATTTGAAGCCGCTTCTTCCGGTGTCTCCACACCCGCTGGTTCCATAGTAATTATCTCTTTCAGGCCTTGCAACCGGAGGTGGCCCAAAAACTTAACCTCCCAAAGTTCATAATTCCTTTCATCCCCGTCGAACAGTAGCCGCGACCAGCGACCGCTATGTTCCGTTTTTCTGGCGTTAGACCTACTCATGGTTCTACTTAAACAAACGCTTGACTTCCTGACGTTCTGGGCCCATAACCTGTTCACAGAGTAAACGCAACAACGTATCTGACTTGCAACACACACAGCTGCAGCTGTGCTCACTCAAGGTGATTTTATTCATTAAACAACCAATCACAAATGTACACACCCCCATTAATCATCACGTGCCATTTCATTCATTTCATACATAAATATACATCAATAATAAAAAACAATGCACATTTGGAGCACACGGTTAACAAAACAGAATACACATTGAGAGCACACGGTTAACAGATGTCACTTTAGATGTCACCTAGCACACAGAGAGTGTGCTAGGAAAGAGAGAGCGAAGGTATTTAAAGCCTTACAGTGCAGCCAGATGGTCATACATGTTTAAAACTCAGTTTTTACTTTTGCGTCAGACCTACATTGTACCCTACACAGAGCCGTGTGTACCCTACACCGTAGCCTGACATGCACCTCTCCAAAAATCTAACAACGCGTATATTTTTCATGTTGCATCAAATGCTGTGATTTGTCTGCCTGAACCCATCCCTCAGGTAAAAAAATCTGATAGGCCACGTTTACTCTTACGCATTTCTGAATAAATTATCTAAATAAATAATTTGTAGATCATCACCACCTATGGGGTGGAGAGATTTGGAGTAAAAATCAAGAAGCCAAGGTCACAGATGGAGACGATGGGCCAGGAGACAAAAAGAGATTGACAGACTTCTGAGAGAAAGGAGGAGCCAGAGGAAACAGTGGAAGAAGGCCACAGAAGAGGAAAGGAAGGGCATAGAGGCACTATGAGGGGATATTAAAAGATGCATGGTCTCTCTGCGAAGATCAGAGAGCTTGAGAAAGCAACCTAAGAAAAAGGGGCGAACCAGGACCGCAGTTCGAACCAGAAGTTCGTCAGTAGCATCTTCAGCAAGGAGAAAACTGGGACCCTTAAAGTACCTATAACAGATCTCGAAGAACACCTACAGAAAACATATTCTGACATCTAGAGGACTGGCCAATTCAGCTACCAGAACACCAGATGGATAGGGGGTTCACAATTTCCCAAAATAACTTGGAGTGAGCTGGGCTTATGGAAACAAACAGGCTAAGTTTTAGCATAAGAGCTACATATGGTGTGCTGCCCTCAACATCAAATCTGTATGTTTGGTGTGGACAGGATCCAGCCTGTAACCTATGTGCAGCCCCAGCAACCTTAAACATGGCTGCATTCGAAATCGCATACTTCCTTGCTATATAGTAGGCGAAAAGCAGTAGGCGAAGGAATAGTATGTCAGAATTGTCAGTATTCAAAAAACAGTAGACGAGAAAGATCCAGCTGTTAGAAAATTTCTTGCGAGTTGCGTACGTGCGTATACCAATGTTGCATCCAAATACGCCTACTTACCAACTATGTAGTTGGAGAAAACAGTACTTGAACAGAGTAGTCTGTCCAAAGATTTTCTGAGGTTGTTTTTAATACTACCAATAGGTGGCTTATGGCATGGTGGACACAGAACCATACAGGGTAATTCGCCCTTAACGATAATACAATCAAATATTTCTCACAGTTGTACAGAGAATGGTGCTTTTACATGTCTTAGTAATTTAGACACTGTTGCCCCACTAAAACTAAAACCAATTAAAGCCACAACAGTGCACTGGTTAAATGATTTTTCAAGCTCCCTGACCAAAATGCAGGCAAGCAGAACACAATTGGAAAAAGTCAAAACTTCAAGTAAACTTTGATGATCTTGTTAAGATGGAATACTTATCAAATGTTGTTCATCAGAATTGCTATAAACCTAAGGCTCTTATTTCTATCATTGATTTTGTGCTTAATCCCCATCCCAAAAGTCCCTTACACCATGTCTACACCAAACGCGACCGGACAAAGACATTAGAAACACATTAGAACCCATTATCATTTAAAATTCTGTCCACACTGGATGCAAGACACGACAAATCCATAAAGAACAAGCAGGTTGTCATGTCGCATCGTGCCTGTCACATCCGGTGTAGACACGGTGTCAGGTTCATCTTCATTAACATCCAATAATTTGCTGATCAGAGACCTCTTTCCATCCAGTGAATGTTCCTTTACTGCTGCAGGCCCTAAACTCTGAAACAACTTACCAGTTCACATTAGGAGCCCTATCATACACCCTTGCAACAAATGTCACATGCAGAAACCAGAAAATAAGTATTTTTTGTATGCGCTTCATTACATGAGCTTTTACTCAAAATGCCTTTCATGAGCTACATTTAAATTGAGTCATTTAGCAGACGCTTTTATCCAAAGCCACTTACAAATGAGGTAAACAGTAGAAGCAATTTGAACAACAGAAGGACAACAAAAAGCAGTAAAACCGGTCTCATATAGCCCACCACAGTATACAGAGCTATGTCTTTATTTTATTTATTTATTTATTTACTATGGATAGAAAGAGTAGAAAAGAAATAGACCTCAGATCTGATGGGTCAGGGGTTACGGAAGGGTTGCGTTTTCAGACGATTCTTAAAGATGCTTACAGAATCTGCAGATCTTGTAGCAGCGGGCAGATCATGACACAAATGTGGAACAGATCCAGAGAAGGTACGTAAATGATTTATTTCCATTTTTGTGATGGCACCACAAGACACTGTTCATTTGCAGAGCGCAGGGATCTGTCAGGTACATACGTCTGCATTAGTGAATGAAGATAAGGGGGTGCAGAACCACCAGGTCTTGTAGGCCAGGAGCAGAGTCTTGAATTTGATGCGAGTGACTATAGGGAGCCAATGTTACTCTATGAGGAGAGGAGTGACGTGTAGGGATGGGTATTGTTAAGATTTTATCGATATCTAAATTGATACCGCTTATCGATACCGGTACTTATCAATACTGTTATCGATACTACGCTCTATCATTTGACGCAAAAATACATGACGTGAAAATATTTCTTTATTACAGCTGAGGTTTAGAACTGCAGTTTACAAATGCTTCTGAGCAAACAAAATTCTGTTGAGCAAACTTCGGCCATACGGACATCATTCATGGATGGAAAATTACAGGCAGCAGCAGCAGGCTCTAATTCGCCATTCAACACCTGAATACACAGATAAAACAACTCAAGTATCGATCACAGTATCGTTTGTCATGAAGCTTATCGATATTCTGGTATCGACCCAATTATGAACCCATCCCTAGTGACGTGTGCTCTCTAGGGTTCATTGAAGACCACTCTTGCCGCTGCATTCTGGATCATCTGTAGAGGTTTGGTTGTGCAAGCAGGGAGTCCAGCCAGTAGCGCATTGCAGTAGTCCAGTCTAGACAGGACAAGAGCCTGTACTAGTGTAGCATGCTCAGGTAGGAAATGTCTTATTTTCCTAATATTGTAGAGGATGAATCTACAGGGCCGAGTGGTGCTGCCAACCTGATCTGTGAAGTTTAGCTGATCATCGATCACCACTCCCAGGTTTTTCGCCGTCCTGGAAGATGTGATGGTTACCAAAGAAGATCAAAATCGATGCCCATCCCATAAACAGATTGATATATAAAAGTTTTTTTTTTTTTTTTTCTCACATGTATTTGAATCTTAAAATAGAATAAAGCAGCTAAAAAATGGAAAGTCACGTGACATTCGACACACTCTCCAAGTGTTTTTTACTTGTTTTTTGCTTTTGTTTTTCGCAGTTATCATTTTCTCGTCCTGCACCACATTGTTTAAATAGCAATAAGCAAATGCATCAGCAGGCAGGGGTGTGGTGGTCTGAAAACAAGGGTCCAGTTGCAAGAAACCCCTTAAGTTAAGAGAACTCTTTGTGACAATACTGTTACAATTAGAATAAGGGTTTTCTTAAATTAAGGGGATTCTTGCAACTGGATCAAGGTGTGTTCAGAGGCATTGTTGGCATGTTGCTATCTTTAGGCAACTGAAATAGACTGCGCTTTTGGTGTAGCCTGGTGTAAAGTCAAGTGTGCAGTAGTTTTTATTCATTTATTTAAAGGGCGCATTAGTAATATGCCAAATATTGAAAAAAAGGAGTACAATGTGCAATGGGCTTTGGTGGAATCCGACTTATCACGATAGTCAGCTCGCATGCTTTAAGCTTGCCCTCAAGCAGAAGTCTTTGCTCTTGCAAATTCCGCCATGTAGCTATAGAGAATCCATGAGCACAACTGACTTTTTAAGGGAATGGGAGATGATACTCTGATTGGTTTACTGTACGTTACTCCCAAAACACACCATGACTCATTAAGAGAATAGGGACAACCCTTTTAGACCATGTCTGGCACACCAGTTCCGTCATTGAACTAGCAAAAGTGGATTCTGACACACCCTAAGTGTGCTTTAGACCAGTCATTTCCCATCTTGTTCCTGGTGACCCACTGCTCTGCACATTTTGCATGTCTCCCTTATCCAACACACCTGACTTAAATCATCAGATCGTTAAGGGAGAGATCCATGAACTGAAGTAAGCATACAAGTTAAGGGAGACGTACAAAATGTGCAGAGCGGTGGGTCCCCAGGACCAGGATTGAAAACCACTGCTTTAGACCATGCGCTTAGATAGTTAAATAGGCCTGTAGGTATTTGACTTTTAAAGCAGTAGACAAAGAACAAGACAAATGTCATGTCAACTCCTTCCTGGTGGAACATTCTTCCTAACTCTGTCCGGTCAACCACATCTCTCACAACATTCAAAAAACCATCTGTGAATACTTGACAGACAAATAAATAAAAAATAAAAAACCACACTAACCCTTCTCTTAGCAGGTAGTGGTCTAGCTTTTGTTGAAACCAGTAACTTTGTATTGGCACTTAATGTATTATGGCTCCTGTATGACATCGCTTATTGCTCCTAAACTCTCTGTAAGTCGCTTTGGATAAAAGCGTCTGCTAAATGACTAAATGTCTAAATGTAAATGTTTCTCTTGATCTAGTTATGATTTCATGCCCCCACAGCTGTTCCCCCCTTATTTAATACCCCTGTGTACCCACATCTTGTGCTGGATCATCTTGTAATGATACGTAGTCACACGTCCTGTCTTGAAGTGTAAGTAAGTCTAGTTAGTAAGTTATTTGTAGTTATTCTAGTCTAGTTTAGTGTAGTATGTCTATGTTCCTGTGCACTGTTCCTGTTCTACCCTAGAGGTTATGCTGTTTTACCCCCTCGTGGGTTTTTATTTCATGTCATGTTTATATATTAAAGTCTTTCCTACCCCTTACAGCTGTCTGCAATTGGGTCCTCTGTTCCTGTGTCCTTGTCTTCCTCCATGTCTGCCTCCGTGTCATGACAGAATTATCCAGCCTACAGAGGACCAGCAGAAAGCAGGTACCATCCATGGCGGCCCTGTGGAACCGCTAGGCTCACGTCCTGTACAGCCTCCGGCAGCAGGAGGCCCACATCAGGGACTTCGCCTTGGAATTCCTATCCTCTGCGGACAATTCGGAGTTCAGCAAGGCAGAACTCAAAGTAATTTTTAATGGCTGCCTCGATGAACCTCTCAAACCCGCAGAGGTTCCATATTAGCTCTGTATACTGTGGTAGGCTTTATGAAACCATTTTTTGTGATTTTTTTTCAGCTGCTCAATCATATATGAGGTGTTTAAATGTAAACAGGTTACCATTTGTATGGTTTTATTACCTCAGTATTCAGATGTGTTAACAGGGCTTTAAAAGCTTAAAACACTACAGAAAGAAGTGGTAATTCAGGGTAGAAACTGACTGACTTTGCCTCTCTTCAAAATGGGATTGACAACGTCGGTCCTGGAGTGCCGCTGTCCTGTAGATTTTAGATCCAACCCTGATCAAACATGCCTCAAAATCTATCCAAAGTCTTCAGGATTACTTGAAAACGACATGCAGGTGTGTTTGATTAGGCCTGGAACTAAAATATTAATATTGTTTTATTAATTTGACAGAAGTGTGAGAGCGCAGTGTGTTGGCTAAGCAAGCTGCACATTCAATCAAATATGTGGTGTTTAAATGTGAACAGTTTACAATTTTCTCATGTTTTTTTTAATCATAGCAGGCGTATGTAGTAAATAGGTTTACAAGTCTTCAGTGATTTTTTAACATTTAAAACAGTAAGGCAAAATACGCTACGTTTGTTTAACTCTTTTGGCATTGTTAAGGGGAGAAAGTAACCAACTTTTTACCTCTTAAAATCATGTAGAAATCAATTTAATCATTTGAGTCAAATGTGTTGTCAAAGCATCGTGGTACTTCCTGTTTCCTTTTCAACCACTATGTCCTACCAAGGACGTCTCGTTACATTCTAAGATGAGGTTCCTCCATATACCGCATCCTTTAGAGGATGAGACCTCAAGAGGACACAAGGACGCAGCCTTACCAAACCAGACAGCTGGAGACAGCTTTTTTATTGCTGTGTCTCGATCAGCTCCCTTACTCCCGAGGTGAGGAATCAGTATATGAAGTGTACAGGTTTGGGCACTGGTGAGGACTCCCTTCTCATTGGGACACCGTTCACTTATTCTCCTGTGACGTGACTGCTTAGGCGTGTTGTGATACTTCACAGCTGGTATTCATGGATGCTCTCTGGTTTTTGCGGTGCATTCTGGGAGTTTTCAGGGAATGAAAGCTCCAGTGCACTGGAAGGAGTTTGCAATTGAGACGGCTCTTAAAATGACCGACTCCCTGATCAGTGCCCTGACTACTGAAGGAGCTGATTGAGACACAATTATGTCTCCCCCATCTAACACACCTGATCAGCTAGTTAATAGAAACTGGACCTGAAGCAGATGTGTCAGTGTCGGATAGTCTTCTGCTTCCGCTGAGATTTGTGAGTGTGGATCGGAATGACACGTCTCTATCCCATGATGCCATGGGAGCTGAGCAACGGTCAAATTTCCACCATGACGAGAGAACATCTGAAAACTGTTGCATCTCTCAGCTCCTGTGGCATTATGGGATAGAGACGTGTCATTCCGATCCACACTCACCAATCTCGGCAGAAGTAGACCGTCCGGGTATTTCTCGCCTACTGTTTTTTTGCATACTGAGGTTTCGGACATACGGTTCATGACTCAAAATTAGGCACGTTTTAGAAAGACAACATTGTAGAATTTCTAATAAAATGCCTATGTGTGCATTTATAAGGAATTATGGTACCATTATGGGCTATGCAAAATCATGCTTTAAAAAGAATAAAAAGTGCTCACAAGTGTATTTTAAGTGACAAAATACTGACCTCTGAGCTATCGGGATGATTGTGAAAACCTATAGTTTGTTTCATGGTTAGTTTGACATCTAAGTTAACCAGTAATATTTTAATGCTGCATGGAATTGCTCCTCCCGTAACAGCGGTTGTCAAGCATGCAGTTTTCTGAGAGCAGCATACTTGTGTGTATATTTACATCGATAGGAAAGCAAGACGAAGAAAGTGAAGTTTCAATCCCTGTCAGTTCAATCTGAAGCAGACATTTCATTAACATGGCTTACATGGGTCATTTCAGACACGTGCTCAGGATGTATTCAATGTGTAACTGTAATGTTATTTGTACAGTATGTCTGTTTGTACTCTGCACACTGAAACACACATTTCAGACTTCCACAGAACACCGCCCATGTGCTTCTGGTGATGATGTGACGATGAAAACTCTTCATTCTAATAAAGCATAACGATCTGAGTTGAAAACTTACTCCTGAATCTTTAATAAAGTCTGTGCTGAGACTGTCTTACAGAGGCACACGGTTTGTTTGCAGAGATTTAATAAGCAGTTCAATACGTGAAAAGACAAATTCACAATCACGAATCAAGTTTAAACAACATTCAATAAATCTGACAATTTCCAAGAGTCAATATCAAACACATTCCTATACTTCATGTTGCTTTAAATGATTGTAAAGGATGTCCTTGCTGACATATCAACCGGACAAATATTCATTCATCACATTTCATCATAAGAGAAAAGAGAAGGAGATTGAAATGACAATATAACAATGTCTGTATGTTTTGACAATGTAATTATTCAGGAATGTCCTCAGGAAAGATAACATCTGGTTTTCCAGCAGCATCTGGATATCTGTCTTTAAAAGCAGAAAACAGAAGAGCTTTCAAACTTCCCTTCAGCTTTTCCTCATGAAGCCCCAGCAGTCTAAGAGAAGATGATAGAAAAAGAAAGATGACTACAAACTGTTGACTTGATCTGCACGGCTATGTTGTTGTTGTACATTTACATTGTCTTTTGGAGAATGTTTTAAACGTTTGTTATGCATTCTCATTACAGAACAGAGACGTGTTTTCACACATTCTGGTTAAGAAAGGAGGCCAGTCTGATATTTTCACAGTTGGTTACATTTTATAATGAAAAATCAATAATGAAAAGCCCCTATTGACACCTGAGAAAGTTGTTGGGGTTGTTGATCTTGTCCCGAATGTTCTCCAGCAGCTTCACGCTGGCTTCAATAGCAACATCTGCAGCTGTCTTGTGTAGTGAACCGTGACTGGAGGAACTGGAATCTTTATTTATCCCGTCCCAGCTTCTCATGTTGTCGGTCGTAGAGTCTATATGTCCCCCATGACTGCACTTTCCTGTCAAGAAATGACATTATTTGTATTTACAGTAGTTACGTGTATCGTTTCTGTCTAATGTTTGCTCATAAATGATTGTGGCTGGTTTTTGTCCTGATGATCCCGAAGTATCCTGATGTCAGAATATTGTTGTCAAGAATGTTTTGCAGAATTTTCGCCCCACAATGATTGTTTTCACATTGGTCCTCACAGGTTGGTTGGTCCTTAGCTGGAGGAAAGATGAATAATGAATTTCTCCAGCTGAGCACACACACACACACACACACACACACACACACACACACACACACACACACACACACACACACACACACACGCACACACACACACACACACACACACACACACACGCTTCTCTGTGATGTACCTGCAATGTTCTTTAACTCTTCATCTGGATTGATGAGAGCAGTGTTTGGTGAAGTGTTTTTCAGCTCTATCCAGTTACTGTGACTGTAGAAATCCTTTCACATGCCAGACGACACGTGTGGGAGTTAGTGCATGTTTAAATATTCTCAACCTAGTATAAACTCTCAAAACTTCATCTCTGTGGTTTAAACTATAATTGTTTGGTATATTAATCTCAAACGTAAGGGATAATGCACAGGCAACCGGTTGTTATGGCAGAAATAATCCCAGACAGTGTGATGTGAAGCGGAGGGTCTTGTGTCACACTGAAGGGGCTTATTTCACCATAACAGCCGGCTGCTTGTACATTATCATACTTATTACACGGCTACTTGCCACATGAGAACAAAGCTGGACATGAAATGTGAATCTGATATATATTATTAAGTCATTATTACCCAATGCAGACCTCCCGTGAGGAAAAGCTGTTTACTTTGGGTTTTAAGGTAAGAAATGGCGTTCAAACGTTGTTGGTTTAATCATTTGAAAGTATAACATCATATGTGTTATTAAAATACATATTTATATTTAATTTGTAAAAGAAATCTGCCAGGTTAAAGTGTGTTATCTGGGAATGACGAACCTGCAAAAGGCCAATCAGAATCAAGCATTCCAACGAGACGTGTAATAAATAAATTTAACAGTGAAATTTGAATCATTTCACTAGTAGTTTCTCTTCACTCACCTGTAAGGTGTGCAGAACTACTCCGAGCGTCTTTCTTGCGTCATCAAAACTCTGACTCCTCACTTGTGCGATGATGTTGGTTATTCCATCAGTTATGAGTTTTTTCCCCATCTCAAAATTCTCATTGTCAAAGTGGTATTCTGGATTAAACGGATGTATCAAGTCTGTTTCCACGTTGTTATAGCAGATAACTGTAATAGCTTTTTCAAAATGCTTTTTCTCTTCACTTTTAGTTTTTCTGCAGGCATCTGCCAGTGTGTTTGTGTTCAGTGGTTCTGGCTGCTCAGACAAATAAACCAAAAAAACAGAGTTATGATTATTGTTCAGAGCAAAGACAACTTTGACGACCATATTTATGGTTTGAGTCATGAAATACTGTAATAAAGATTTTTCTGTTCATATACGTACCATCGTGAATCCTTCAACAGTTTTCTTGCAGGTTGTTGCAGTAGCACGTAGAACAGCCGTTCTTGTGATCTCTTGATGATTCATCGAGTCTGTCTTTCTTAAAATCTCAAAGGTGTGAAGAACAGTCAGAAGACACAGCAGGAGAAATGTGCTCCTCATTCTCAGATACATCATTATGAATTAATGTTATTGATAATATTACTGGTTATCTGTTAAATGCAGAACAGATGCAGTGAGGTTTCTCGCTGTCTGGTATGGAGATGAAAATGTTTCTTAATCCAATACATTTAGCAGCTGGTGTTCCTGACAGAGTTATGTGAGGTGTTAGGAATACTTATACAAGTTGTCATGTAAATTGAGGTGAAGCATTTGCTTATTGTTTAAAGATATGAGCGAGTAGTATCACATCCAATGATGTGGTCTCACGATTGCTGTAACTGCAATGGCTGTTACCATTCTCAAAAGTTGTATAGTAGCACTTCTCATATTATTGACTCCTTAACAAGAAAAACTTCACTGTTTTTCTCACAAAGTGTGTGAGCACAGTGGATGTTTGAGAAACCCGCGAGCATTTTACATTTGATTCCAAGCCAGTAAAGTATTGCAGCGGAGTATAAAGAACAAAGATATAGTTTGTGTGAATATATAA
Organism: Triplophysa siluroides; assembly: GCA_006030095.1. NCBI lineage: Eukaryota > Metazoa > Chordata > Actinopteri > Cypriniformes > Nemacheilidae > Triplophysa > Triplophysa siluroides. Next base: position 159,090 of record VCII01000250.1, on the reverse strand, counting down.
CAAAAATAAATAATGTAAAACAAATATTGTAAAAATAAAAGATAACGTAATGTGACTACATGTGCAGATATCAAATATTGCTTCAACTTAATGATGCCAGAAATGTTGGTACTATTTCATCTTAAAAACGGCCAAAGACTCGAGGGCTGTTGATAGAAGTTGTGTTTAATCCAGCAGAAGAAACAATCACCAGATATTTGTTTGGTGGATTAATGTCATTGAGAATGTTGGTATCTGTTGTGAAATAGCCGTAAAAATAAACCTGAACAAATATGCAGTAGTATTACTGTTATCTATAATTTTACGAGATCATACTCTTTATCTTTCAGCTGCTTTGCATGTTTTTTGTCATGAACTCGAGGAGAGACAAGGCAGGAGAACCCAATTGCAGGCAGAGGCAGGACGACAGGAGGTGAAGGGGTTAACAGATTTATTAAACAGGACAAGACTATAAAAGGCAAAACAAAACCCACAATGGGGAAAAACAAGACAGGAATAATTATTAACAAAAACAAGAACACTGACTAAACTAAGACTATAAAAACAAACACTTGAATATAAACACACTAACTAAACTAGACTTACTAGACAGGAACAAGAGACACGATCAAACATTCAGGAAGACTATACAAGAGCAAAGGAACAGGCACAGCTACAACACGAGGTAGAACGTACAATGAACCAGCCAGGACAAAGAACAAGAGGATGTTTTAAAGGGGAGCAAATCAAGAGGGAACAGGTGCAAGGGATAAACTAATTAACACAAACTAGGAAACAGGAGGTAGGAACGATGACCAGACTAAAAACAAAGGATCCTGTATGATTCCACCTCTAGACCAAGAAATACCTGACAAGGAGAGGTGGAACCATGACAGAACCCCCGCCTTAAGGAGCAGCAACCTGATGCTCCTCAAAGGCACAAACAAGACAAGACAGACTGGGACACTGACAAGACCAAACAAGACATGGCAAACATGACAAGGGGCAGACAGGCAAGAACAATCAACGGGTTGGGGTGAGACAATAAAAATAACAAGCAAGGGAGGGGGGGTGGGGGCAAACAAGGAAACATTGGGGGAAGTCCAAAAGGGGTAGGGCTGGGTGGGGAAGTCCTAGCCCGTGGGGGCGCGCCGAGCGCGGAGCCCCAGGAGGCTTGACAGGGGAAGTCCTGGGGAAAACTGTTCTTGTCCCCGGCAGGACTGCTGGCTGGACCCCAGCTGGAATGCCGGGCAGGACAAGGGCTGGACGGCCGGCTGGAATGGGCAGGATGGGCGGACGGCCGGCTGGAATGCCGGGCAGGACCAGGGCTGGACGGCCGGCTGGAATGCCGGGCAGGACAAGGGCTGGACGGCGGCTGGAATGCCGGGCAGGACAAGGGCTGGACGGCCGGCTGATGCCAGGACAAGGCTGGACGGCCGGCTGGAATGCCGGGCAGGACAAGGGACGGCCGCTGGAACGGGCAGGACAAGGCTGGACGGCCGGCTGGAATGCGGGCAGGACAAGGGCTGGACGGCCGGCTGGAATGCCGGGCAGGACAAGGGCTGGCCGGCCGGGCAGGGCCATGGCTGGAATGCCGGGCGACATCGCTGGGCAGCGCTCTCCGGCGGCTGGGCAGCGTTCTGTGCGGTTGCGGACCGGGCTTGGTGCCGGTTGCTGGACCGGGCTGGTGCCGGCTGGCCGGTTGTGGGCCGGTTTGCTGGACCGGGCTTGGTGCCGTTGCTGGACCGGGCTTGGGGCCGGTTGCTGGACCGGGCTTGGTGCCGGTTGCTGGTGCTGGGGACCGGTTGTGATGCTGGGGAGAGCCGGGGCTGGCCGCACGGACCGTCACATCCCCACGGCGCCCCCCCAAAAAATATTTGGGACTCGGGACCCTCCGGACTCGGACCTCCGGACTCGGGACACACGGACTAGACACTACTCCCCTCCTCGGTTTCTTCTCTTCTCTTCGACCGGCCACGTAGGTGTGTCGGCTGCGGAGAAGCGGTGGGGAGCACGACCAGCTCCGTGATGGAGGAGCGGACGGGGAGTCCCACGACTCCTCCGTCCACGCCTGCCAACGGATGCTCGTCGGTGGTGGCGGAGACACTGCAGGGGTTGAGGTGGGTGCTGCTGAGTCCCCCAAGGTGAGGGTGCCTACAACCCGGTCCTCCGGAATGGACACCAGACCGGAACGAGAGGACTTCTGTCCACCCTGTAGCCGCTCCACTAACTGTGGGAACGGCTGGTAGACCAGTTCCTCCCGCTCCGTAAACGCTGGGGTCGTCCCCCGGCCAACAAGTAGGCACAAGCCAACACTCGGGGACAGCAGCTCTCCTGGCCTCGACTTCCCTGGCATAGTCCCGGAAAGGACGACAGTCTGGGCCGGGAAAAGGGCCACTCCAGCGCGGGATTGGGAAGCCATGGACTCCCACCACACTGGGTTGGTGGTACAGGGCCACCGGCTGGTGGGGGGGCTGTCCATGGTGCTGCCAGTGAGACTTGGGCGGTTGTGGAGAGGCTGCAGAGTTGAGAGGGGGCGTGGTGATGCTCACAGCCCCAATCTGCAAGGCCCGGCCCTCCGGGATTGTCGCCAGGGAGGATGGAGGCTCGCCTGGAGGTAAGGGCCAGGGCTTGTCCCGGATGGCCAGGAACCTCACCATATCCTCGAAGCCCTGGGATTTCAACAGACCGCGTCTCACTGGGCGTGGGGGTTCAATGAGCCGCTGCAAAAAATGACTTCAGCTCTGCCTCTTGAACTCCGTCCCCACTGCCTCAATAAGGAAGTCCCGTGCAAAGGTGCACACGTCTGTTTCCTCCCGCTGTCGGATGCCGAACAGGAGGTGAGCTTGCTCCGCTCGGAGAAGACCACGTTCGGCGTCATGGCTGCCGCTGGGTTCGGTTCTGGCTGGTTCATTCTGTCATGAACTCGAGGAGAGACAAGGCAGGAGAACCCAATTGCAGGCAGAGGCAGGACGACAGGAGGTGAAGGGGTTAACAGATTTATTAAACAGGACAAGACTATAAAAGGCAAAACAAAACCCACAATGGGGAAAACAGACAGGAATAATTATTAACAAAAACAAGAACACTGACTAAACTAAGACTATAAAAACAAACACTTGAATATAAACACACTAACTAAACTAGACAGGAACAAGAGACACGATCAAACATTCAGGAAGACTATACAAGAGCAAAGGAACAGGCACAGCTACAACACGAGGTAGAACGTACAATGAACCAGCCAGGACAAAGAACAAGAGGATGTTTTAAAGGGGAGCAAATCAAGAGGGAACAGGTGCAAGGGATAAACTAATTAACACAAACTAGGAAACAGGAGGGTAGGAACGATGACGCAGACTAGAAAAACAAAGGATCCTGTATGATTCCACCTCTAGACCAAGAAATACCTGACAAGGAGAGGTGGAACCATGACAGTTTTTTATGACCACACCATATCATCTATTATTTTACTACAATATAAGGAGCTTTCTGTCCCAGTGTTGAACTGTGGAACTAAACTGTGGTCAGATGAAATCTAATGAAAATTCATCACCCACACTTTTGCATTAGTCAAATATATATGTAAATGCATTAAAGTCACATAACAAGAGACAAGTCTTCAAGTATCTGGACCGCTTTATGAAAGCAAGACGTCAGTTGCATTTATTATTTATTCATTCCAAAGTTCTTTACTTTATTTCCATGCCAATATCACAAAAGCATGAGAAATGAACAAATGGGTATTTTAAATGCATTTTTAATCATTATATGCTCATGGGCTATACCTAATTGTTATAGCATTGTCTGTTATGATTTCACTAGCAGATCTATCACACCCAAATCGAACCTTTATTGACCATCCAGATTGAAAATATGTGTTGGTTGTAAAAGACCACCCATTGGCCCAACGCCGGAATCCAATGTCGTGGTTGAAGGGATCTCGTGTTCTACTTCTCCTCAGTGATCTCTATATGAAGTTATTTAAGAACTGTTACGATTTAGTTCAATTTATATGACTCTGTGGTTAAGACCGATCTGACTCCAATTTTTACAATAATAATATAAAATAACTTATTTGTCATTTCAAGTGTATCTGTTGATCAAAGTTAACTTATCTATAAATCTCCATACTTAAATATTTATTATTTAGAGTTATTCTTTCGATTGGGACCTGCAGTCGCTCAGAGTCTCACGCCGGCCGGGCTCATGGATCTCACGGACACAAAACGGTCAGTTCCGATCTCTAGTCAGAGGTTGCCGGGTAAACTAATATCATTAAGTTTGGCCGCGATATGCTTGCTCAGAAACATAACAATAGTTCTTTTAGTCACGATCATGCAACTTGCTAGGCCAGATGATAGGTGGAAATCTGTAACATGTGAGCTTTAGTAATGCCCCATTTATAATAAGTCTAGTATAAACTAGCCCATCCTATCCTGACACATCGATTTTGCGGTAAAAGAACAAGGTTCCTTTCAATCTACTTGTAATAACAGACTCTGAAGAATTCAGATAATATCAACAATAACAATTTATTATACCAGGCAGGCACAACATTAATTAAAATCATAGAATGCATATACAAAGAAATTCCTAATTTACTAAGCAACGATTATCAACATAGTATAAGAATAAAATAAAACCACAAAGTTTATCATACCTGGTAAAATCGAGACACACAGTTGCAGTGTGAGAAGTTCTGGTTACAGATGCTTCCCTGAGTCTTTTGCCAATGCACCTTTTATACCCAAATGTAACAAAGCCAATGGTCAGCGAGAAATTTGGTTTGATTGTTTTCTCGTCACTGAAGAGAACATCAAATGAGATCTCAATCTACATGTAAACAGGATTCCGTGTGAAAGTCACACCTCTATGAGAAGTGCAAGTTATATCCTAAAAGTTAAAAAACTCTAATACACTCTTTATTATGTTTGAAGGAAAATAGACCCTTTTACCCATCGCACCATGACCTTTAAAACAATAACAAACATGATGATCAACACTTCATATATGACAATAAATGATATATACAGTATGAGCTTTTTCTCAGTGATCAGAGCCTGACAAGATGAAAGGGAGGGGAGACGTGTTATAAAAAGGGTTCAATTCTTGGGCATCAAACAACCCCTGAGGGGAGGGCAGGATATCATTCCTCAAGAACTATCAACAAATGGTGTTCTATTGTTTTGTGTCCCAGCATCAAAAACAACCTTAGTTCTTAGGACTTTTCCAGCTGCCTTACATGTCATCAAGAAGAAATGTGTTGTTTCGCAACAACAATCCAGATGCTGTACAACGCAATGTGACCGGACCGTCGGTTAGTGTTAGGACGTATGCTGTTTCTCTTTACTTTCTGTGTGTGATTGGATGCCTGTCATTGAGAGCGGAGATAAAGGGTGTGGTCAGGGGCGGACTTCACCAATAAGCGAGGTAATTCAACACGCGTCTGCATCTACTCAAGGTAAAATCAATGAAGCGTGCGTTATGATGTATTTTTTATGGGTATTGTAGTGTAAGTCTCTGTTTGTCATATACAGCCGTTCTCTTGATGTTAAAGTATATGTGCATTTATTTATCTTCCGTGTTGAATATTTTTTCCACATCGTTTGTCTTTAATATAAGTTTGTAGCCTTTCTGCAAGTTCCCACAAAGTTGATAAACCCCCATAAGAGTCCATAAGAGTTTACAGAGCCCTGTTAACAGTGCACTACAGAAGAGTGTTTAGTGTTCACTATTACTGATGACTAACTTGAAAACATGTTCTTTAGTTTGAAAACAGCTGGTCCAGTAAATAAAATGTTTGTATTATTAATAATACATTAGAATTGGAGGACGAGGTGTAAAGAGAAAGATTCTTTACATCTCTACTCTTAATTTAAGAGTTCATGTGTTTTTCTATGGCGGTCATTAGTTGGTACTTGAACGATGACACAACACTATTCTTAAAGGGGCCGCGACCAGTATCTGTTTTACAACCAATTCCATAACCAATAGATAATTACTGATCACATCAGTTCTCTCAATTGGCCACTTAACTGTCTTGTTATTGATCTGAATGATACCTTCTTGTAACCCTGAAGCCAAAAGTGATAGATCTAACCATCCTGTAGACAAGATGTGTACTATCAGAGATGCAGAGGGAAGAACAGCAGGCATGAGACGAAGTTGATGATACAATAAAATAAGACAAGTTTATTAGAGAAAATCATATTTGTGTTAAGATATTCATTCTAACTTCATCAGGAGCAAACTCCCACCAACTTCGTCTGACTGGAAACAGATTCATCAGGTGTTATTATACTAGCACAGACTCATATATACTTGTGAAGAAAATACAAATGCAGCTACCAACGTTTAATGAAATAACAGTAAGAAAGGTAATATAGAACAGAATAAGTAGGTAAAATATATAACTAATAACTATATCAAAATAGTGAAGAATAATAAAAATAGAAAATTTTTGAAATTAAATACAACACAAAATATATGTCTGTACTCTACTTCTTCTGCTAATAATGCTAATCCTCCCAGTGATGCTACTCCTATTGCTGCCGATCCTATCATTGATACTACTGCTAAAACTGGTGAATGTATCAGTAATGCTACTCCAGTTACAGCCAATGCTATTACTAGCCATTTTTTTCCACGGTTGATTACCTACAACGGACTGTAATTGATCTGTTACCCACTGTAATTTAATAGTTGCCCGCTGTAAGTTATCAATTGCCCACTGTAATGAGGCTCTAGCTGCTAACACTACAGCAGCTCCAGTGACTGCTCCAGCTGATCCTCTTTGGGTTTGTTTTCCTATTAACGCCAAAAATGACACGTGATTCCTATACAGCTCCTGCTAGTGTTCCTGCTACAGCTGATACTACTGCCGCTGCTAGTACTTTTGTTCTTGCTTGTGTTTCCCACCCTGAACACAATATGGCTAAGCCTGCTCCTGCTGCTGTTCCTGCTACAGCTCCTGCTGACAGGGCCGTGTCTGCTGCTGCTGCTGCTGTTCCTACTGCATATACAACTACTGCAACTGCTGCTACAATCAGTGATGTTGATAGCATCTGTGATGCTCGTCTCCATGCTTCTGCTGCCAGTTGTTCAGTTTCATTTTCTTCTCTTGCTGCTGTTTTTTTACTCCTTTACCACTACAACAGTAAAGGAATAATTTCAAGAATTAATTGTCAGCAACTACAGAAATAGAAAGATTTTAAATAAAACTACACTTTAAATAATCTCTTGTCTAGGTTGTTTCAACCCATTGCTGAGTAGAATATGGGTATAACATCCATTGGGTCAGAAATTATCCTATGCTGGGTTGTTGTAACCAAACCATAGATTGAATGGTTTTGTCCATATTTTACTCAGCCATGCTTTGAAAAGAACCTATAATTTTTACAGTGTATGTATTGGATTTTCAAAAACAACTTAATAATGTAATGTGATATTACAACATCAGGATTATCAAGATTCAGGTCACACAATGGTTCCACAGTTCCTATTTTTACTTTGTTTGCTGAAGACAATACACAAAAAATAACAAGTGGTGGATTAATAAATATACAATTTACTCACAATGTTCTTTGACATTGGATATCTTCAATGTTTTTTTTTTGGAAGAGATTATTTGAAGGGTATTAACTGTATTAATTTACAGCCAGTCAGAAGCAAATACTTCACAGTTGGGTTTTAATTTAAATTTAAAGCATTTTGCTTTGTGAATGGGGTATTTACACACAGTGTTAATTTTGTTGATTGTAACCAGGGTTCAAAAGTTATGAGCACAAATATGTGTAAAACTTTGAACTGGTGGTGGCGCTATAGACTTATAGTTAGAGACTCCAAATTTGCTGTGGTTAATGTTGGTAATCTCCTCTATCTGTGTGACAAATTTTCCAACTTTCCACGTACGGTTCTATGAGCTGCCATAGACACAATGGCAAAATAATAATATAGCTGCAAGCAGGAATTGAGGGTTCATGCCCTGCAACGGAACAAAGGGAATGTCAGATGATCGGATTTAAAAAAAAAACAAGTTTAATAACAGGGAAATGCACTTAGAACACAATAAAATTGCTTATAACTTTTTACCACTATGTGGTGCTGTCACCAGACAAGGTGTGTCAGTGATGATACATACCAAGTTTCATGTCAATACACAAAAGTGTCACGAAGATACAGCCACATGACCCTTTGGCATGCACGCCTTAGAATTCATTGATGCTGTATACAAGAATCGTTTGACCAATGAAAAAGCTTTTAATAACTTTTATATCGGGATGTCTCTGGAAGCCATACACCAAATTCAGTGCAAACCAGACAGCTTTTGTAGGAAGAGTTTGAAAAAGTATTTTTTTAAATAATTCAATATGGCAGACAGGAAATATGGTGGAATTTGATCACTTTGATATCAATGAACTCAGCTTGAGTGTTTGTTACAAGTCAATTCTTTGGATTCAATTATTGATATCTGAACTACAGCAAACAGTCAGCATTCATTCCGATAAGCAAAATACTAAAAAGCATCAGTCTCTAAGTCAACGCAAACAGGGTTAAATTTTCCATTATATCTCTTGACCATTAGGGCCATGGCCTATAACTTTACAGATTTTCTCAGAACATGACCTTTATGAACCATACAAAGTTTCGTAGAGATTCGCCATTGCATTTGTAAAATACTGCTTTCACGTCAAAATTCTAAAAGGGTGATGCCCACAATGGTAGACGATAAATATATTTAAGACCAGCGTTTCTCAAAGTGTGATATATATATTATATATTTTATAGGTATTGTTGGATACACGAGCTACCAATTTTGTGCATTTATGTGAAACATAGCATGAGGGACACTGCATTGAAGTTTCATAGGTGGCGCTATCGAGACAGTTTTCCGTAAGCAATTCTGAAACCCCTATCAGATGGAAAGTTTCATGAGGTTTCGAGCATGTTTTAGGCCCACAAAATAGCGATTCGTTTGGGAGGTGAATAAGGATAATAAAAGTGCTCCACAAAGACCTTCCACACATGTCCTGTAGCGAAAAACAGGATGTGACCATTAGAAGATTCAAGAGAACATGTAATCCTTCAGGAGTAATAACATTTTATTTTAGTGAGAGAAACAAAATAAACCGACAATGGGTTTAAAACAAGCCAACGTTTGAATTAAAATGAACTTCATAGTAGTTGTAGTTTATTTGATCTTTTGGATAGAATTGAGGTTTTACATTTAAATTACACTTTTACATTGTACTGTAATTGTCTTTAAATGTGGAATTGAATTGTAATTAAAAAAAGAATTTTGGCATTGTCAGTCAGTTTAAACACTTTATTTGTTTCAGTTGTGTATTTAAAAGAAAACGTATATTATATTTATTTCCGTCAAGTTCTTTTTTGGGTTCAGGAGCTCTAAAACATAATAAACAGCAAACGGAAACAAAAGTAATAGAAAAAAATGTCATATGTGTTCATATGAGAAGCTTTTAAGTATGATAAGGGTGTAAGTGTGAGAGTTATTTACAGACGTGTATGACAACACTGTATGTTAAAAAGGTAAAAATGTATTTACATAAACCCTGATGTTAAATATTGCACTTTAAGAACAGATAGTGGTGTAAGTGCTGGATGTGTTATCTGTTCAAGATGGAGATGGATGGTGGAAATAAAGAATCAGAAAAGAATCATGGCTACAAGACCACATACAGCACTCAACTATTGATGATTTATGTGATGCAAGAGACCGTATATCTTCTGTTCTAAGAGAATCATTTACATTAGTGTTGGTAATGATCAAAAAGCAGATCAAATATGGTCATTTTTTAACGGATTTTTCTTTCTGATCAGTTTATAAATTATCTTCTTGACTCACTTCTTGACTGACTTCACTCACACACAACTAAATCCAGTATCTGATGCTGTAGTTTCACTGATGTGTGGTGGGGGGTGTCATTGTGTGTAATGTTGCACATGCTCAGTGTGAAGATGAAGTCCAGCCTCATGAGCTCAATATAAAAGCAGCTGTCAGCTTCAACACAAATCACCAGATGCGCTGCTCTTCAGACCAATTTCAGCAAAAACAATCATTCAAGTAAGTGCACTTAACAGCTAGCCAAGAGCTTCTAATAATGTGGATTATACGAGAAAAACAACTTTTTCAAATAATTTTTATCTTTAAATGCTTTAATAACACTTTTGTTCATCTGTGTTGCACTTTTCAGATAAAATCTCTTAAAAAACGGAGGACATGAATTTTCCTTCACTGGTGAGAATAATGATTCCAGTTTACAGAGGATGTGGGTTTGGGTGGGAGTCGGCTCTGGATTGTGTCTGGGCATCGTGGGAAGATGCGGCTCGGACATCGACAGCATGGGATTTGTTTTTCACAAAGAATGAAACCAGAGGCAAAAGCAAAGGTATCAGTTACAACAAAATAAAAGTAGATACCAAAAATGACTACCTTTAATATCAAGACATTTCTACATTTGATGAATCAATAAAAAAAGATTTTGTTCAAGCTCAGTGTGTTAAACATTATATTTTACTTCACTGTAAATGTGTTGTGTGGTTAGAAAACATTCAGTGTTGTACTAAAACGAGAGATTTATACCGGCTCAATGTAACCCCGGTTGTAAAATATTATAAACACAACCATCTAGAAAATCTCCATACTGGACTTAACCGTGGGTTGAACATTCTTTAGAGCGCACTTCAATGTTTTAACACTAGTCTTTATTAAACCAACATTTGTCTTTTATCAAACCTTCCATATGATTTAAGACATTCATGTTTACTGCATTGCTTGGAAATCCACTTCATTTTATTACATTAAAATGTCAAAGCCACAAGCTGTCTAAAATCTGTCAGTACAGAATAAACAGAGACATTTAGACAGTTGAACCGGTCAGATTCTTCAGCCATAAAGACAGATCCAGACGTGGAAGAACATTTTACTGAAGGACTTCAGTAAAATGATGTCATCATCACTTACTCCATAAGTCATCATAATACTGCGTCTCTATATAACACACTGATGTATGGAACAGAAATGTTAATAAATCTAGTTAGTATAGTCTTCTGTAAGCAGATGTAAATAAATGTCACTGTAGATGTCATGAGCAGTACTGCTGTCTGGAATCAGAGATCAACTCTGGGTGCATCTCATAGGTTGATCTCCTCCTCTGTTTCAGTGAAGGTGTAGAGCGCCCTCTTGTGTCTGAAAGATGAAGATCTGTGACGCTCCTCTTCTACCAATCCTCCTCCTCCTCCATAGTGACGCGCCAGCACGTCTGCAGCCTCCTGAAACCTCTGAGGTTCAATCCTGACCTCCTCTCTGACCGGACATACGTTTATCTGTTCTTCATCATCATCATCATCCTGTGGAGAGACGGATGAACTCTCCTCCATATCCCAGTCCTTACTGCTGCTGAAGAAACCTCTGGAGCTGTCAATCAAACCCAGAACCTCAGTCATGAGGGAGGGCCCGAGGTCTACGGTGAAGGAGGTGAGAGAATCAGATCGTGTCAGTGTCATGTCGCTGTTCTCAGGCAGTGAACTCCTTCTGTAGTCTGAACACAAACTTCCAGACGCTTCTCTGAAGTTCTGATCCATCTGAGAGAAACGAGGCAGCGTGACAAACCCAGAGTCCAGAAGACCTGCAGAACATCAGATTATTGACAGATACCTGAACACAACTGATCTCTGGTCTCTCTCATTATTATATCATAAAAACGATCAATAATATAAAGACTAAAGTAATATAAAAGTTCTTAGTAAAAAATTGTGTGCAGATTTTATCGTTAATTATTACAAATATTCATTCATCTGAATTCATTGTGCATTAATAAATGTTAACAGCTCAGTGGCATTTAAAAAGAAACACGTTGCTTTCCTGTGATATCAAAAGAGATTTAAAAGACATGTTCCTATCCAATATACAAAGTCATTCATATATCATATAATTCATAAAGTGTGATGTTTAATGTCCAGCAGGTGGCAGTGTGTGTGTGTGTGTGTGTGTGTGTGTGCGTGTGTGTGTGTGTGGTCTTGTCTTTGTACCTAAATATAAAAATAAATAAACCTAAATACACAAACTCATGGGGACTAAATTGTACATAACTGTATTTTTGCAAAATCTAAAAATGATGAAATTTTCTATGATCTTTAGGTTAAGGGGATAAAATATACAGTTTGTACATTATTCAAATCATAACGCCTATGGACAGCCCCACAGAGATACACGTGTGTGTCTGTGTGTGTGATTCATTTGCTACTTTATTCAAGTGTTTTATTTATATATTTGGCTTAAAGTGCTTTCATGTTTTTCATAACAAGGGAAATTCCAGAATTCTAGATGGAGAACAGACAAACAGACAGACAATGATGAAAGACAGACCCCCACAATGTCACAGTCACCAGCTGCAGTGCCCTCTCAAAGCCACAAGAGGGCCCTCTCCACATCACCCGAACTTTCAACACACTACACTACATTTCCCATAACCATCTTGTTATCTTGTGTGTATATAGTGACTGTGTTTCTTGTGTCTGGTATTGTTTGTATTGTAATGTGTTCAAGGCCTTGTTGTCGGCCTTTGGTTTCCACAGATATTACTTTTATATTAAAGACTGTTGCATATGGATCCTACTAGACCACTCACACACACACGCACACACACACACACTCACACACACCGCACACACATGTTAGTACCTGTTTCATTTCCCTGCACATGTGTGTGTATTCACCTGTGAGCATGTGTGCAGGTGGCTGATTGTATAATTGCGTTTGGTGTCTAAAGTCATTTCTTTTCTTTGTCTGTTGACATGATGATTATTTTTTGTTTGTTAGATCACAAGATGTTTCAGGCCGTAACAATAATATATTATTTGTATATATTATACATTATATATTATAATATATATTATATATATATATATATTAAGTGTCTTATGAGGGTTAAATCATGATTTCTTTTTTCCCAATACGTCAACACTGTTAGCTCATTTTCAAAGTGCAAACAGAGTTGATCATTGATCCGACTCTGGGTTTTAACAATATTGTAACCATGATATGATTAATGCCACGTGTTCATAGTATTTATGCTAGCAAGTGGCTGTTTTGGCAAAAAGGCTTCAAATGGTCCCTTCTGTTACCGTCAACACTGTTACCAACATAGACATGTAACAGATTTGTGTGTGTGTTCACAATCAAACGTAGAAACATATTTTTTACATGTAACAGAATTGAATGATTTGTTTTTGTGTGTGTTCACAATAAACGTAAAAACATATAGAATCTGCATTCTGTGGCTAATAAGGCAAATAAATGTTTCATTGGTTGTTGTGTTTTTTAAACATAACATCAAACGTTTGTGTAAGCAGCACAAATGTTATGGGTTTTACTCAACATATACTCAGAATATTCCACTTTCTGGAACAGAGGAGTGTTGAAAATGAAATATGAAACGGTATGTTTGGTGTTTTCAGGCTCTTACTGTAAGAGAAGCGCGAGTCAGCCGGTGAGCTGATGGAGGTGGACAGGAGCGACCTCTTCAGGCCCCCGTTGGAAGCGTCCAGGTTCAGCTGAGGCAGTGAGATGGCGTTTTTAATGATGGGAGAGACGGAGGGTGGCGGTGAAGAGAGGTCACGTGACCCTCCTCTCAGTCGGGCCGGAGGATTCTTCCGTACGTGTCGTAGCGTGCGCGACAGAAAGCGCGTGGGTCTCGATCCGGAGGGTGAATCTGGTTCCTCATCATGAGCTGGACCTCCGTAGCTGCTGAGAAATGAGGTGTCGCCAAAAACATCTCCGCCGCGGCCGATGTGCATCGTGTGCCGGAAGTCCCCGAGGGGCGGACTGATCATGTCCACGGACAGATCGCTTTTAAAACGCCGTCTGCTCTGAGACGTGGACACCAGTCCTTTAATCACCGGCAGCTTCCCCAAACTCATTCTGATACAATAATCTTCAATTATGCTCACTGATCCAAAATATCAATGAAGAAAGAGAGAAATCTGATTGAAAAACTGTTTTTTGGTCATTTGTAAAGGAAATCATTTGTAGTTCTCAGATTGCCCCGGTTTGGCCCCCGTCAAATGGACACCACCGGCAGTGCTCTTTATAAACTCCGTGCATCACACATCTGTTAAAAGACAACTCATCTAGAGACTCAGTGTGTCTTCAGGTGTGAGTCAGTGAAGTTTTCAGCGAGCTGCTCATCCTGAATGCTTATAAATAACCTGTTAAAGACGTCTAATAGGATTCACTGGAGTTAAAACACCTTTTCACTAAACTCTGACTGACAGAAGACACACACACATCTCTCACACACGAACCCACAACTAAACGCTGGTTTACTCCAAGAGATCTTTTAAAATGTTGTCTTCAAATCAAATTATCCACTAAATGACTTTTATTGAACGCTGTCGCTTTAGGGATGAATCAATTTGAGATAAATTTGAGTCCAGATAATCCGTCTGTCCTGTGTGTGAGACGTTCATCTGAGTTCTGATCTTGTGTTTGTACACCGAGACCACCGTGGACCCCAAACAAACCCACATGAGAAGAATCCCGCTGCGTCTCTACAGGGGTTTGACCGGCTGAGATTATCTGGATTATTCTCTCTCTCACTTCACTGTAGTCGTCTGTCACTTTGTGTGTTGTTTCCACAACACGTGTCCTGAGAAAGACACAAAAAACAGAATCTAATTCAATAATACGAGTACTGTGACACAAATCAATCACGTGTTATATCATATTTATGATGATCAATGATCACATATTAGATCCAATTGTATGTAAAACTGTTAGCATTCTTATATCAAAGAGATTTATATACTAGTCTAAACCTGGAGAACGTTCACCATTAGCATTCAAGGTTATTTTAGTTTACTAAAATCAAAACTTTGAAAATGTTCCTGCTCATTGAAATAAAATAAAATATTGACAATAGAAATTATTGGAAAAACTTAACTCAAGGAAAAATGTTAATGTTGCCTCAAAAATAAACAGAAGTAAATTTAAAGCAGTAAAATTATAATAATAGAAAATAAAACTAAAATAATTAATCTTGTACAGCAACATTAAAAATAAACCAATAAATTATAAAATGACCAAAGCATATACCAAATTAACTCAAATTAACACAAAAACTAAACATCTAAAAATAAAAGAGAATTTAAATTATTAATAAAAGTAAACAAAACTAAAATCAAAACTATAATAACTCTGTTAGCATCATAATGCGCAGATTAAATGACATAATAAAAATAAAGAAATACAGGCTTTGTCTTATCCCAAACACTCCAAGTGACTAAATCATGTGATTATAACAGGTTCATTTTCACATAATAACAGTTTGATAATCCCACATAAAAATACTGCAGTATACGCGTTTAAAATATTGTGATGTAGTATTAACTGTAGTGAATACTGTCAAGTAATATTTACTATGGTAACGTTCAACAACACTAGTCTCAAGGAGTTTTGATACAGTTTACAATAGTATTTTATTATGATGTCCGCGATTTAAATAATAACGTTACAAGTGTGAATGAAATAATAAAGCATTGAAAAACGTGTCGAATCAAATCTTTCTTTCGAGTCTATGACATATTTTTCTTACCGTAAAAACGCAGATGAGCGTCACATATTCCACACGCGCTGTCTGAAGGTTGTGCGCGCGCACTGCAGCCGTCGGGACGGGCACGAGCCCGGTGGGGCGGGAAACCTAAGCGCAGGAGCGCATAGTGTGCGCGCGCGGGCGTCTGTGACTGGAGGAGCGTCAAATAAACACACAACATGAACACATTCAGATATAAGAGTGAGTTTTCCCCTCATACATCACTGTTCAACAGAACAAGTCTGTTAAACAAACACATTTGAGAGGTTTCTCATGAGCGCAAGCGAGAAATTAATCAATACAATCATGTTTTTACCTCAATCTGATTATATTGTCAGACTGGGGAGGAGAACATACTGAAATTGTGTGAGTTTTGGTGTTTGTATTGTTGGTCGTATGGACACAAACCAACGTCACATGTTGTGTAGTTGACACGACTTTGAAAGGAGATGTTCATTGTTCACATCACACGTCACATATTAATAACACTTTGAATTGATCTCTATGGATGGACGATGATGGACGGTGATGAAGTTTGTTTACATGTTGACTTCTTCACTTCACATTGTAGTTTACTACAAAACACATTTTGTTTTTCCTAAAGGTGGTTCAGGAGCAGTTTTTGAATTTAAAGTGATTTACACCCCAATGTGCAGTGAAACAGAAAGTCAAGGACACAGATACTTCCATTAATCCTGAGGAAGCCCTGCTGATATCTCCAGAAACATCGGCGACGGGTGTCAGGACAACCACAACACACGGACAAGCATCTGGTGACGGGGCGAGAGGACTGGAAGTCAATACCAATGAGCTTTAAGACTCCAGAGAATTCCATGACTTCATGAAAGCGTCTCCTTGGTGGAATGAAGAGTAAACACTCACAGAACTGAACATCAACTCTGATGATAACAGTAACCCTGTCAATGGAGAAATGCTTTGAATCTGTGCGTAATGTTGAATCTGATGTATTATACAGCAATATAACACACGCATGCAGTAGTTTGAGTTTTGCTGTTGAGTCGAGATTCTGTTAAGTGATAGTTCACCCAAAAATGAAAATCAAACCTGTATTAATGTCTTTGTTCTGATGAGCATAGAGAAAGATATTACGAAGAATGTCAGCAACTGATATTTGGGGCACCATTTTTTTTTTTGTATTTATATAATTTATTATATAAAATATATTCTAATGTGTTTAACAGAACAAAAAAAAACAATATTATAATTAATATTTTGATGGATTTAGGAAAACGAACAGTTCTGGGGCACCTTTGACTACCATTTTGTGACTACCCCGGAAATCTCAGTGGCTGATATTCTTTGTGTTCATCAGAGCAAAGAAATGTATAAAGAAACTACTTGAGGAATGACTCATTCATGACAGAATTTTTATTTTTGGGTGGACTGTCTCTTTAATGTCAGCAACAGCTTTGACATGGTTTATTGTCTAGATGAACACAAGCAGGCGTTCTTCTGCAGTACAAAGCTTCGATTGTGTGTTTGTATCGATCAGAGATGGAGATCATGACCGCCGGACACTTCTGCCCTCCGGCACATTCCATCCACTGCCACACACACAGACACACTGTTGAACTCACGAGAGAGAGTCAGATGAAGGAGATGACAGAACAACATCAAACTGCTGTGGAGATCAAGACAACAACATCATACAGGTGATGTCACAACTCAACATGAAACACAACAAACCTCACACATGAGAAAGTATACTTTCACTTTTGAAGAACTTCTCAGAAAAATGTTGTCGTAAACTAGTTGTGTACTCAACATTTGTCAAATAAATGACTAATTTATAAAGTGAAGATATAGTGTAGAGCATATACAGTATAACACACAACACATCACAACAAATCTGACAACAGCAGACACAGGTTGTTAAAGGTGTCTGTGTGTCAGAGTTCCGTCAGATTTATGACTCCGATTCGAACAGACTTGTGTGTGTAGAATGTGCACAGCGTCCTCTAGTGGCAGAAATCCACAAACACACACTGTGTGAGTCAAGACACGGGTCACAAACACACCCACAGTCTGACCAAACCCATCGGACGCACGTTTAATGATTAACACCAGCCGACACACACAATCTCCTGAACTCAAGACTCAGAGAGTCACTCATTAATGTGTCATTTCTCAAACAGAGATAAGACGAGAGAGAGAGGGAGTAGGGTGAGAGAGAGAGGAGAGAGAGAGAGAGAGAAGGGAGTAGGGTGAGAGAGAGAGAGAGAGAGAGAGGAGTAGGGTGAGAGAGAGAAAGAGGAGAGAGGGAGAGAGAAAGAGAGAGAGGGATTAGAGCGCGAAGATATGTCTTTCGGGAGCTCAGCGCGTCGGTGTCGGGGCTTCTGGAGCTCGGGAGAGTGCGGCGCTCTCGCGCGAGGTCTTGCGTCGTGAGAGGGAGGTATATAGCGCTGCGCTCCTCTCTGCTAGAGAAGTCTCGCTCTCCGCTAATCGGGGCGACATAGGTACAGTAGTGATCAGTCAGGAGTGTTTATTGCAGGTGCGAGCGTCTCAAACTCGAGCTCTTAAGTTCGTTCTGATCTCTTCGGTTGTTCTGGATCATGATTGGTGAGACATTTTACTCTTCATTTCGTTTATTTCTGACACACATGTCACCTCTCTGATACTGTACATACCATCAATGTCAGTATATATAGTGTAAACATTAGTAGAACATTCTTATTAAGGTCAGTAATGTAACTGTGGTGTTTCATGTTTGTGTATTGTGTTGATGTCAGTATAGTGTTTGTGAATGGTGATGAATTCCTTCAGTGTGAAACAGTCATTCAGAGAGATTCCAGCATGTGTTTGGACCTGTCTGTTGTTCTCTGATAGAGCGACACCGACCCCTCGCACTCATGTTCACGTTCTTCTCTAGCTACATCATCATCTCCATAATACTGAGTATTGTTATCACCCAACTTACATTTTTTATACTTATTTTTTTGCTTCGATTCAGTTAAGTTTATGTACTTAATATTCAAAATTTTTTAACTTAATAGTTGACATAGTTTGGTTGACATAACAAACATTTTCGGCCAACATTTTTCAAGTTACCTGGACGGTCTGTACTGAAAATGAAGTTCATTCAACTTAAAGTAGCTTATTTTACTAACTAGCAAATAAATAAAAACATGTTTTCAATAAAATGACTTTATTGTAAAGTGTCACATAGAGAAGATAAATAATCGCAATAGGATTATTACCCATGGCGAGTTTATTATTGAATAAATACAGTATACAACATGGTATCAGTGGCTTGAATTTTCAGTGCCTTGTGGCAGCGCATTGATCAGGTGTTGTGAAATAGCTGACGTTGTAGCTCCATTATTTTCGGCATAAGAAAAATTAAATTTCTACCCATACCGTGTATCTTTGGCAATTATTAAAAATGTTCCCGTGCTCCTTAAGACTGGTTTTGTTGTCCAGGGTCACATATAGCAGGTAAATGCAAGCATATCCACAAATCTTAACATGAACTATTAGGGATAAAGTAATTCAGAGAAGTCTGGAGTTATTTTACCTTTCCTAACTTTAACAAAATTACAGGCTATGGGTAGAATCTGAATATTTCTCAGATGGTTTCATCCACCCCTCACCTCGATCGCTTTTTGAAGAGGTTTTCTCGCAAATGCGTACCCTGATAGCTCACTCCAGCTGGCTTACGTCTATTTGACGTCTGCATTAACATCTGCAAGACATCTGCAAAACATAGTTTGCTCATCTGCAATACGTCTCTGAGACGTCTGCTGTCAGATGTCATATGAGATGTTTATGAATTAGAATGGATGTAAAACTGCACTCACTAAGATGTTTAGCAGATGTTTTTACACAGCAGATGTTTTCCAGATCTCTAGCAGACGTCTTACAGACGCACAGATGTCTCAGAGACGTGTCAGAGCTTGAGCAAACTATGTCTTGCAGATGTAAATGCAGACGTCAAATAGACGTAAGCCAGATGGAGTGATCAGTCTGCTGCTGTTCATCTGTGCGATGCGCGATCCCAACGCGGTGCTGACGCGCCGTAAACGCATAGCGCTCATGAACGAGACGCGCACAAACAGCCATACACGGCCGTCTAGCTGGTGTTTACATTGAAAAACGATGCTAAATAACAAGTCGCACCACAACAAAATGTGCACTCGCACAAATGCTCCCATATATATTTTGAGGTCACACATGTTACATTTCATGAGCATATGCGACCAACTTCGAGCCCTGCACCTCGTGACTTGGGTATGCAATATCTTGTGCTTGATATGGTTGCTTTCGTAAAGCAGTCTTTGACGAGCTGTCATGTGTACAAGCTGCGAGATGCGGGGTGGAAACCATACCACACAAACTCTAAATAACACGGAAAATACACAATAAAAAAGTACAAAAAGGAAAATACAAAAGTGTTGCGACAACGCGTCACTCCTAGAGCACACAGTGCAAGAGTCAACCAACCTTAAGTTCCCGTTTCACTGTTGTCAAATCATTTTCAGGAAAAATGGCTAAAGGCAGGTCAATGGGCTATATGTCTGGGAAACTTAGAAAACAGCTACATTTAGCGGAAACTGTAAGGCAAGGCAAGTTTATTTATAAAGCACATTTCATACACGAGGGCAATTCAAAGTGCTTTACATGAATTGATTGACAAAGAGAAATAAGACGTATCTTTAAAACACATTACAGTACATTGCGGCACACAGCAATGGTATAAAGATGTGGCGTTCTACCGTTTTTTTATTGTTATAACGACATGTAAACTTATGAAAGTATCATTTCAAACACGCTAAAACAGCACTTCTATAAACCACTGCGGTGTACAGCATCTGCTAAATTGAACTATTTTCTCTCTGCTTTAAATGGAATCTTTCCTGGCAACTCAAAGCATTCCCCATGTTTTCCTCACCCTCAAGGCATCCTAAATGAAATAGTTACAGTCGGAGTTATAATAGCACTTATCATTTTACCTCCGAGCGGTAGAATGGAAGAACAAGGGGTTTTAAGTCGAAGCGACAAATACTCTTGTCAAGTCAACTTACAAACTAGTTGAGACAGAAATGTTAAGTTGAATAAATAAATTCAGAAACTGCAAGTTGAGTCAACTTAAGTAGAAACAACTAAACTGCTGAATCCTTTTTTACAGTGCCTGATATACTATAAACAAGTTCTGATCTCTGCTTTCCACATTCATTTATATCTGTAGACTCTTCTTGTCAATGTCAACAACAAACTCATCATCACGTGTGTTCTTCTGACCGGTGATCAGACCGTAAAGTGTCTGTCTCTCTCTCTCTGGTGTTTGACTCTCACTGGTACCGTCTGCATTCTTCCGCAGTGAGACAGCACAGTCTCTCTCTCCTCTCCTCACACAGGAGATGAACATGCACAGACCTGCTCAAATGAGTTGCTACCCCTCCACAAAAACGAAGAATACACAACTTGGCACCCACCATTGTTTACTCCACATTGAAAAGAAATCAGACTTGCTTTTGATTTGTTATTCATTCCGCACCTGTTCACAGCTAGTGTAGCCCACTCTTCCTGAGCAAACTGCTCCGGCGTCTCAGGTGTGATGGGTGTCTTCTCCAGACCGCAGATGGTCCGTAGTATTCAGATCAGGACTCACAGAAGGCCGCTTTAGAATCGTCACATGTTTTCTTCTCCTCCATTCTTGGGTGATTTGAGCTGTGTGTTTGGCTCTTCGTCCTGTCGGAGGACCCATGACCTGCGACTGAGGCACTGGGCAGTACGTTTGGCTCCAGACTGTCTTGAGATAATCCCATGATGTATGATCTTTTCTAAGGGGACCAACAGATGTGTCCCGGCCATGTTATCATACGATACAATAGCTTTTCATTTCCTCACTCTTCAGAAGGAATGAAGCGTTATTTCAATGAGCTGTACCAGCACATTTGAGCATGTCTGTATGTTCATATTTAACACGTCACACACAGGACACATGGATCATTTCTCCTGACAGGTGAACGTGTTGTG
>VCII01000250.1:0-132500 GCA_006030095.1 Triplophysa siluroides | reverse complement strand
CTGGAGGTGAGATAGAGTCTCCGTCACACGTATGAACTCCACCGACAGACATGACATCACGCGTGTGTGTGTGTGTGTGTGTGTCAGCTGGATCAGGTGCTGTGTGCGGGGGGCCGTGTTCTTCTACATCAGTGCACCGCTGAAGTGGCTCATTTCTCTCTGCGGTGGTGGACAGAACCGGACTCACTGAAACACACACACAACCAACAGAGTGAGTCACACGACAACACAACACACACACATACTACTTTCTAAAATATGGAATATTAAGGGGAAAATATTGTGTTAATGAAAGACCTGATGTTATTTGTGAATAATGAATGCATTCTCTCTCTCTCTGTGTCAGAATATTCTGATTTAAGCGCCGAACTCTCGTCTTCCGATTTCACTGGTGCTGATTCGTTCTATGTGCGTGTGAACCTTGACCTCTGTTCCCATGGCGACCCCCCGTGTCTCAGTGTTCACTGCGATGATGTGCTGCACGTCACTGACACGCGTTACAACGGCAAATATCAGTGGCGCTGTGTCCGTGTGGACAAACACACCGCCAAAGCACTGCAGCCCGGAGCCGTGCCCAACTACAACAGGTACACACAACACACAACATTAAGACACACACTATATAAACACACACACACAACACAAACACACCGCCAAAGCACTGCAGCCCGGAGCCGTGCCCAACTACAACAGGTACACAACACACACAACACACAACATTAAGACACACACGATATAAACACAACACAAACACACCGCCAAAGCACTGCAGCCCGGAGCCGTGCCCAACTACAACAGGTACACAACACACACAATATAAACACACACACAACACAAACACACCGCCAAAGCACTGCAGCCCTTAGCCGTGCCCAACTACAACAGTTACACAGACACACAACACACACACTTTGTTTAATATCATGTGGTTGTGTGTGTTTGTTGTCTCTCAGGGCTCAGCAGTTGTTGTTAGTGAGACTCCGTACGATGGCAGTGGAGCAGAATCACTACAGGAGGATGGTGATTATCACTCACTCTTTATCTCTCTCGTCTCATCTCGTCTCTTAAACACACTCTCAAAGTTGTTGATTGTGTGTCTGTGTGTAGTTCTCTAAGAAAACTCCCGAGCGCGTTCGTCTGATTAAAGCGGTCGCATCAAACTATCGTGCCATTGGGTCGTCCGCTCCCGTGCTCTACACTCTCAGTAACCGTAAGCTCCTCCCACTTCTCCCTTAACCAATCAGACAGATTGTAAGCACATTGTGTAGCTTGTGTATTTGTGTGCATGTCAGGCCATGAGGAGCAGCTGATTCCCTACAGTCTGGTTCAGATGATTCACGTGTCCAGTAAGCGTCCGGTGGTTTTCTCTCCGTCCCTTCTGTCCCGCGCGATCATCGAGAGACTCCTGCAGCCGGCAGAATCCGGTCTGGACTTTGACACCTGTCAACAGGGTATGGCCCCGCCCACTGCTTTCACCACTCCACAAATGATTCACACACTGCACGAGAGGTATATGTGTTAATTCATGTTGTGTTCATGAAGAAATGCTGGATGTTGTGTGCAGAGCCGCTGGAGGGATGTGTGCTTGAGGATCGAAGCGTGTTCCTCTTAAACTCTTCAGATCAAGTCAATGGAATCAAACTACAGAGTGTTCAAGAGGTGATAAACCAGGTAAACACACACACACACACACAAAGAGAGACTGAGTGGTGCTGATCCTCATGTGTGTGTTTGTGTGTTCAGGAGAAACACTGTCTGCTCCCGCTGGCCGTGAGCTGTGTAGACAATCTACTGAAGCAAAGCATCTATCCCATCATCATCTACATCAAACCCAAAGATAAGAAAGGCAGAAAGTTCAGGTGAGCTCGTGTGAACCCCGTCACGTCATCAGATCTGATTCATCGCAGCTCAGCTCCACACTCATTTGGATTCACAAGATTATCATTTTCAGCCAATCGGTTGAACTGTAAATGTCATGTGACCAATCGCTGTAAAGCTGGAGTTGTGGATCATGTTGAGTTCTTGATATCGTTCAGACAGGAAAACCGTCTCTTTGTGTGTCTGTCTCTGTTTCAGGAAGCTGTTGTCGGGCTGTAGGGAGGAGGAGGTGATGCAGGCGTGTCAGATGGAGGAGCTGCAGTTAGAGACTCTTCCTCTGATGTTCTGTACGGTGGAGCCCAACACTTGGACCAGCACTGAAGATCTTCTGGCTGTCCTCCGCAGCACAATCCTGACTCAGCAGAGGTCTGTGGTGTGGCTGGAGCAGGACCGCATCCAGCAGACCTGAACATCTTTTATCTTTCATCATCAGAGGGATGCTTAGAAACAGATTGCTTACCGATTGTAGACGCTTTCATCTTGACAAACGTTACTGCGCATGCGCACTTTTGTGACCCCATCTGAACTTCCGGTACATTCACAAACAATAGAGCGCCTGTAGATTCATTCTGAAGACAATCAAAAGAAACCCAGAAGAAGCGATAGTTGGCTAAACTCGCCTCTTTTGAAATTAGACTGCGGTATCAAGCTCAACCGCTAGGTGTCAGTGTACCACACGGTTTCTTTAAATGCGTCAAAACTACAGGAGCCATTTAACATTGTTTATTTTATAAAATGAACAAAATTCAACAAATCGTTTATTTATACAATCATTAAACATTAAAATAATCATACAAATGAATATTAACACGAATTAAATCAAATATAAATAGTTATATTAGACACCAGCCACACACAAACCGGAAGTTAACTGGGGGTCAGGCGCACGCGCATCCGATGAAACGATCTATATGACTCAATTATAGTGTGAACCCTGTTCGTATGTTTTATGTATTTGACATTTTGAATATCCAGCAAGTGTATATCTTTTATCAGCTGTTTATTGAACCTGACTTTAGTCTGAGCCTCAATGTCCACAAGCACAACACTTTTTTATCACCTCAGAACACAAAAGAAGATATTTTGAAGAATGTTGATAACTAAACTCCATTGACTTCCTTTGCATGTACACAAAACCACCGAGACATTCCTCAAAATATCTTCTTTTGTGTTCCATTGAAGAAAGACACCCATACAGGTTCACAAGCCCACGAGGGGAATAAATGATGACAGAATATTTGTCTGAACTATTCTGGCACATGAAAACATTTCAGTACATTTGTCACGTGTTAATGACAGACTGAAAACGACTGTGATTATAAAAACAAATGTGATTCACTTTTGAGCGAAATTATAACTCAATAAACACTTTAAAATCACATTGACATTATGGTCATGATTAAGTGTATTATATTTAATGGTTTATACGTACTATGTTTATTTCTGTGAACAATAACGTTCAACGCAAATAAATATGTATTAAAACAACGGAAGTCTAGAGAACTGAGCCGATCTCGCGATACTTCGATGTAACGTGTCGATCGATCTGCGCGTGCGTTCGCTCGCGGCTCCTCGTGTGACGCTCGCTGTGACGTCAGTGCGCACTGCGCAGCTGCAGGTCAGGCCGAACTGACGGGTGAGCAAAACAAACCTCAAACATTTACAAACACACACTCGATATTTAACGCTTCTCACATCCACAACGCGAACACTAACGCGCGTGCACACATGACCGTGTTGCGTTCACGTGCATCGGTTCGGTTTGATTGTTTTCTGATCGTATGTATCAGTGCTGAAGTTTTCTGTGGATGTTTTTAGCTGTTTGCTATCGACACAGACTCGTACACTAAATAGGAAGCAGTTTTATAAACGCTGACCCACGATGGAATGATTTAAACAACATTATTTCATACGATACGTGTGTTAATAAACCTCCGTGTCTGTGTATGGTTCATGTTTGACTGTAAATGCGCCATCATTAGCATGTTAGCTTGATAAGTTTATGTGGAGAGATGCATAACGCCGCCTGAAGAAACACTGTAGTGTACTTTTTAATCACCACCGCAAGCTGTAGTACATTTCCTAGATAGTATAGTGTTTTGAACATGAGTATGATATATATTTTAGTGCACTACTACAGTATTCAAGGTTGCTACACATACTACAATATTTTTTTTCACTAGGGACATCAAAAACACTACAATCACACATTGTTGATGCTATTTAATGCTAATATACCGTGCTATTGAAGTAGCATGTAAATGACATGATGAACCAAAGTATTTATTTTATTACCACTGTAACAGTGTTGCCTCTCACATGACTTTACATAATACAGTTTAGATCATTATTTATTAAAAAATGTTCTCAGTTCTTTCATTTAGCATCAAAACCCAAACAGAAAACAACACAACCTTTATTGTATATTAGAATAAAACATATATGTTGATGTTAATTTGAGCCTGATGGGCTTATTTTGTACAAATACGCCGCTCTTGTAAATGTGATCACGGATCATATGTGTCCAGTATAAGCGTTCATTCAGATGAACTGATCTGATGTGTGTCAGAAACAGGACGGGAGCAGCAGTTCATGGAAGACCGTCACTGTAAGACCGAAGACAGCGCTCATCAGGAGGTAAAACCATCACAGTATTCAAGGATGCTGTCTGGACGTCAATAAACAAACACATCAATGGCTTTAAAATCGATCTAACAGATTCAATTGAAGTGAATGAATCATTGTAAAAACATTTGCTTGTTGACCTTCTCAAATCTGCATTTTCGAGACACACTGCAGTTAAACAAACGCTCTGTGTTCTGATGAAGAGATAACCTGAACATATATACCGTAGACTATTGTCAAATGTCTGTTCTTATTGTTTCAGAGTTAAACCCGTAGACACACTTGATTCATATCAAACATGAATATATTTCGGACCAATGTGTGCTTTATAAAGTGAAGTCAGCAGACCTGTGGTAGATTTTTGTGATATTTCATTTAAACTAATATATTGTTTTTTTAACAGGGCACTAAAGACAGGATTAAAGGTTAGTGCTTTACATATACTGTATATATATGTGCGTGCGTGTGCAAGTATGTCTTGAGTCACTGAGACTTAGTTTTTGAATGAACAATGAAATAAATGCGTCTGTTCACCAAAGTGTCATTTAAATAACTAGATGAGTAATGTGTTTTACTCTCCTGTATAACAGTTTTTATATTTTTAAATAATCCCTTTTTTCAGCAGTCATCGTATGCATAATCTTTCAGAAATGCAAGTTTAAGGTTTTGTTTAAATTCAGTTCAGTCAGTCAGTTAAATGCACAGTAAGACATTCACATCATATAGGTAGCGCTGCAGAAATCACTGAAAGAATGTTTAAAATGTCAAATAATGAATCATTCTTGGTCAATTTGAGGCAATAGCGACTCCAAACATGTGAATGGTTCTTGATGTTCTGTGTCGACGTTTCTCGTTTCTTCTTTCAATTAGGATCTTTATCTGCCTCATCTCTCACCTGTACTTCATCACGGTCTGATTCTACACAAGCACTCTCCCCCTGTCCTGCTGTCGGGGGTTCATCTGACCCCCCCGAGGGAGGGAACAATGCAAAGTGGACCACTGTGGCCAACGGACAGCCCCCCTCCGCGGTGTCCCAGCGCTACATGCCCCGTGAGGTGCCCCCGCGCTTCCGCAACCAGCAGGAACCAAAAGTGCTACTGAAGAGGGGTCAGCCGCCACTGTCCTGCATGCTGCTGGGGGGTGGTCCGGGAGGGGACGTCACGCCCTCTCCGAATGCAAGCACAGCTGACGCCTCGGGTGAGTCTTTGGAGTGAATCATGAACAACATCGAATAACCGTTGAGTGTCCCAGACGTGTGTTTGTGTTCTTCTTGATTCCTGATGTAATGTTTGCTCTCTTTAGACGCTACTGTTTCTCTGCACTCATCATCTGACGCCTCCGTCACTCCAACTTATGCAAATCACTCATGGGGGATAGGCTCCGGAGGCCAATCTTCCGCTCAGGGAATGGACAAGATTGTAGTGGACGGTGCTGATTCAGAGAAATGGCCGAGTGTGGAGGGTTCTGCAGCACAGGTCTACAGTTCCTCCTGGAATAGAGACCAGAGAGCGACTGCTGGACCAAGAATGGATGGTTCCTCTTCTCTCTGTGAATATTCAGACACCAGTGCAGTAGAGGGTTTATCCTCACCGGCTCAGAATAAAGAACCGGATCAGTCCATCGATTCCAAGGCGCCATCTTCTGCTGGAGATGAAGACGGCTCTCGAAGCCTGAACCCTTCATCCTGGACTGCCGACTCTGATGGAGGTCCCATACCCATCACTCCCTCTGAGGAACCTCCTCCCACACCCTTGAGTCCGGCTGGTGCGCCGTACCAGATGCGCGGCAACAAAGAGTGGGCGGAGCTTAAAGCTGGACCAAATGATGACAGCAAAGATGGTGGAGTCACCCATGCAGAACCTTCAGGAGAGAAGGACGGAGGTTCAGGTGGTCGAGAGATGAGGGGTTCAAATGAACACACGTCTACAGGATGGACGTCAGACTCAGTTGGGGCGTCAGGAGAGGACGGCCCGAGGGCGAGCGCAGCTCGTTTACAAGACTCCGTGTTCGCAAACGATTCGGTGAAATCAAGAGATGACAATCAGAAGAGCGTTCGTGATTGGGATGGTGTGGAGGGAGAATCAGCACGCAGTGATGATGGAAAACGCATTCAGAGTGATCGCGCTGAAGAGACCCTGCAGACGATGATCAGTCGCAGTAACCTCGACCCCAGGGTGCTGTGTAACACAGGATGGGGTAAGACCCAGATCAAACAGACCGTGGCATGGAATCTGGAGCTAGACAGCGAGAACGTGCATAAGGAGGGATGGAAGAGTCCAGGTGATGCTCCCCTTTCCAGATCTAAACTCCAAAAGCAGGAAGGACCGGAGGTCAGTCAGGGTCAGGGGTGGAGAGATGACGAGTGGAATGAGAAGACGACAGTGAAAAGGGATGGTTGGGGCACGCGTGGAGAAGTTAGGACTGGTGGGTGGGGGGAAGCTCAGGACGATGACAGTTCGTGCAAGAGAGAACGCGTGGGGTGGGATCAGAGCAGCAGACGGGAGCGGGCACAGACCACACCACTGCCTGAACCTGGAGGAGACTGCAAGGATCAGTCTGAGGGTTTATGGGGGAGCTCTGAAGAGACGGCTGGATGGAGAGGTGAGAAACAGCTTCCGGCACAGATACCAAACAAACAAACCACACTTAAAACCCAAAACCAACAGCAGCCGCCACCACAGATGGCGGGACCTCCAAAGACCTCACAGGACAGAGGTCATCCAGAGAGTCAGAACAAAGGGTCTGGGTGGTCGTCTGGGCCCATCCCTCAGATACCTTCAGCTGGCGAGTCGAGCGGCTGGGACGAACCCTCGCCTCAGTCCGTCAGCAGGAAGATGGAGGTCGACGACGGCACATCTGCGTGGGGCGATCCTTCACGCTACAGCAGAAACAACGTCAATCTGTGGGATAAGAACAGCTCAAAGACCCAACAGCAGAGCTGTCAGTCATCCGCACGCCAAGCGGCAGCTCCGTCTAAGAACCCTGGTAAGAGGATGACAATCCATGATGTATTCTAAGGTCTTATCTTATGACACTGCTTATTAACGTTTGTTCGCTTCTAGCTCCTTCAACATGGGGACACAGCGGCGGTCCCTCGGATGAGTCTGTGGATGGTGGCACAGGTACGTGGGGGAAATCATTGGATGCCACATCTAACTGGGAGGAGCCAGAGGAGACAGGAGGAGGATGGGGAACGTCACGGTCTCACCCGAACAAGTCTGGTAAGAACCTGTCCAGGGACACACGCTCACATTTAAAAAAAAAAGACGACTTCTGGCAGGATTAAAATAAAATACCTTTTATGAATACTATTCATTTTTCACTGTTTATCATTATTATTGTTTACGTTGTTTTAAGTATAATTACCTTTTATATCAAGTCTGATTGTATCATGAATACGTTTAAGCCGGAGACACACCAAGCCGATGATCAGACGTCTGGCAATGTCAGGTGGTTTTTAAGCATCGGTTGGTTTAGTTTTGTTGGTGTGTTCTGCACCGTCACCTCTAGTCAGACGCCGTCATGTGTTTTTTTGCTGATTCTGCATGTTGAATCGCGGACCTTGATGGAGAGAATGAGACCTCAGATCTGCTCTTCAGCGTAGCGAATAAACGCATGAGAACAAAAACGGAACTGACGAATCCAAACGCAGAATTATCCACGCCTTCACCCATTTTGTGCGGTTTCTCCTTATCTGTTTCTTTCCTTTTTGACTAGAAAAAGAGCAATATCTGATAATAGCTCTATGCTGTCTGCTTGGTGCTTCTCAGTCTTTAGTTGGAGGATCATGGCGTTAAAAATAACCAAATAAATAAATAGATACACATGCTCAGTCACATCATATCCGTCCTATAAAGTGTGTCATTGTGTCGGTCTAATCTTACTCTTTAGCTTCAAAGTCTATGCAAGAGAGTTGGGGTGATGAAGGGTCAGTCTCATCGCGTCACTCCAGCTGGGAGGAGGAGGATGGTGGCACCGGTGTGTGGGGTAACAGGGGGCCTCAAAGCAGCATGTCCTCATATAACTCTGGGAGCTGGGGGCAGAGTCACGGCGGCAGACGACATAACACACGGGTATGTTGTCTCTACAGGATGTCTAAAAACATTACTGACTCCAATTATGCTTTACAAAATGAACATGGTACCTGCTCGCCTGTGCACCTGTTACTGATGTTCACTCGGGTCTGTGGTTTGTTCACAGAGTCCTCTTAAAGGTAACAGTGGTGATTCATGGTCTACTCCTGTCACTCGACAGTTCTCAAACATGAACATCATGGTAAGATTGTCTTTCTACAACGCTCATTTGACCAAGCAAAGGTTTCACCGCTGACCAAACTCACGTCTGATTGCGTTTCGTCATTGTTAGGATGAAGACTCCAGCAGCGTGAGTCAGGACAGACACGACAGGAGAGGCATGAACGATGGAGAAATGCGGCGAGGTGGCAGAGCTGGAGCGTCCTTCCGCTCACAGAACTCCAAAGACATCACACCTGGGGAGAGTGGACCGTACATGGACAAGGTACCTGGATGAGCCCAGACTTTCATTAGAATGTGTGACATTAGTCATGTTGGCCTGCATCACAGATGCATCAAGAGAAACTCTCTCGTGAAGTTTGCTCTGTTAGGGCTGTGACATATACATCACACTTATGACACCTGTCTAGGTCGATTCTGAAATCACAAAGGCTTGGATTCTGTGTTCTGTGCACAGCTCTTCTGTGAGCTACGGCTCTTTGATCAGTAGGAAGTACTGCTCGATCTAAATCACTACTAGATTGTGTCATTTATAACGTGCATTTGCAAAAGCAACACTCGTCAATCATCATCACTATAAATAAACTTAAATATCATTAAAATACCTGAAGAGGTTTGAAGAACAGCGATAGAATATCACCATTGTCATTTCCTTGAACTATGGCCGTTTCTCAGTATGCATCCTTCAGCGCTGTGTCCTCGTGTTCTATATCTATGTCATCAATAACCGTCAAAGTCTGTCGCAATACTCAAGAACAGAAAAACGTCATAAAAAAGAAACGTACACGTTAAAAACTGGCCAACCAATGACAGGCGCTGAAGTTACAGTAAAACACGACTTGTTGGCGCTCAAGACCGCACACATTGTCGAAGAGGAAGCAAGATGAATTCTTCTTCTGTTTGACAAGCGATGACACGGTATATCGTCCCAGCCCGAATCTCTGTTACAATCATTTGTAATAAAGTCTTATTTTCTCTGAGACCTGTTGATGCCGTATTCTGCTTGTGTAACTTGTTTGTTGTTGTGTAGGTTGGGGGTCACGCTGTGTTCGGCAGTGGTGGGATTTCTCAGTTGAGGGGGGTGCATCAGGCTGGTGTTCACCCCTTCAATCGTTCTCCTGTCGTACGGGCGCCAGTGCCTCAGTTTCTCCCTCCTCCGGTGGGTTTGTGTTTCTAATGTTGATTAATGTTGTTGTTTTAGCTCTCCGTGTGTTCTGACTCTTGTGTTTGTGCGACAGGTCGCTGGGCCGATGCTAAAGCCAATGGCGCCCCCTGGTGGTATGTTCCCTCCCCAGCTCTCTCCTCAGCACATGGCCATGCTCGGTGGTGTTCATCCACACATGCAGCAGTTTCAGCTAGTACGTGTGAATAGAAATGAATTACATATCGTATGTTCACGGGGTGTTAATACTTGTGCGTCTCTTTCTCTCTCAGGCTTGTCAGCTTCTACTTCAACAACAGCAGCAGCAGCAACAGTTTCTGAATCAGAGGAAGTTTCCTGCTCCTCCGAGACAGCAGCCTGACGCGCAGCAGGTACAACACAAACCTCACAGCGCAGCGCCCTCTAGAGCCTCACATGAATAACACATTCATCACGTGCTGTTTATTTGTCTGTAGTTGGCACGTATCATGGCTATTCTCCAGCAGCAGGGGGTGGGAGGAGGAAAACTCCCATCTTCCCCCATGGGAGGACCTGTGCCCAAACACCCAGACACCCCGCCCCTCCATCACCTGAACAAACCGCCAGACGCATCCCTGCACGGTGTGATGGGAGGATCTGACCTGCACAACAAACCATCTCCCGCTTACCCAGGTCAGGAAAATTCTACTGTGATGAGCTCCATGATCTTCTCTACACACCAATACAAATGCTTTTTAAATGAATATGTCTCAGGTTTCGCTGGCGGCTCTGATCTGGACTCTCTGATTGGTGGACTGAAGGATGGAGGAGGGGCTCAGTCTCGTTTTAAATGGATGATGGATGGAAACAGTATGACGCCTTCACCACCGGAGGTCACACTTCACAACGGTGAGATTCACACACGTGTGTGCGATTAAACACAGAAAGAGTTCTGTGCTGTTTTAACAGATGAGTGTCTTCATGCAGGTCCAGTGAAGCTGGGCGGTGGATCCTCGTACCCTCAGTATGATGTGTTGGGTAGCAACTGGCACAGATCAGCGGGTGGTAAAGTGGACACGTCCCCTGTCAACACCACCTGGCCTCCAGGTAGATCAGTCATTTTTTGACTCAAGGATTGATCTAATGCCGTTTGTGATGTGAATCAGGATTCATATAAAACCATTGAAATCAGATGGAAAGTCTAAAAAAGAATCATCGTCCGTCATGATGTGACATTTCCTATAAAGTTCACCATTGATTCTGTAAAACTATAATGTTTGTGGTGAATCTTTTGAATACAATCTGCTGGATGAACCGTGTGGAATGTCAGTGTGGAAGTGAATCTGTGCTGATCAAACGTCTTCAGTGGTGTCACACAGCTGTAGTGTTGGAGTCTAATATAAATGTGTTGCTCCACAGAGTTTCAGCCGGGCGTCCCGTGGAAGGGTGTTCAGAGTCCTGAGCCCAACCCCTACATGACATCAGCAGGAATGATGGGATCCTCTGTGCTCAGTGATTCAGAACATCAGCTCCTGCAAGATAACACAGGTGCACACGCACACACACACACACACACACACACACACACACACACACAACACACTCAGCATGCATACTAATGCACACACACAAACATAGACACAAACACACACATGCATACGCACACACAAGCACGCAGACACACACACTCACAAACACACACACACAGACACACCTGCACACACAAACATGCATTTATACAAACAAGCACACGCAGATACACACACAAGCGCAAACATTAACAGACACCACACAGTCACACATGATCATGCAGACACACAAACAAACATAGACACAAACACACACATGCATACGCACACACAAGCACGCAGACACACACACTCACAAACAGACACACCTGCACACACAAACATGCATTTATACAAACAAGCACACGCAGATACACACACAAGCGCAAACATTAACAGACACACACACACACAGTCACACATGATCATGCAGACACACAAACAAACACGCATAAGCAAACACACAAGCACAGACACACATTAACACAGACACACACAAACACGTTCTGTTCTTTCTACTGACGGACTGTGAGGAATAAACGTGTGTGATGTTTCAGGGTCAAACTCTCTGAACACCCGTTTGCCTTCACCTGGTGCCTGGCCGTACAGTACCTCAGACCCGTCACACATTGCACACACATCAGGTAACACACACACACGTCACTAAAGACAGCTCGTAGACTCTTACTGATTTCAGACCAGTTGAATGATATATTCCATCCTTGAAACCAGTTAATCATCATTTGCCGTGAGGAACATCATCAGACATTGAACTCTCACAGGTGTGTGTTTTGTGTTTGATGTGTTGTGTTGTCATGATTGCAGTGAAATCCTCAGAGCTCAAGTCTAGTTGGCCTCCTGAGCCCATTGGACACAGCAAATCATGGAGGACCAATCGGAACACTTCTCACCAGCCCCGCCCCCCTCCGGGTCTCTCCAATCAGAAGCAGTCGTGGTCAGGGGAGGGGCCACAGATGCCCAGGGGGTGGGGCGGAGAGACGGGCAGTCAGGAGTCGCCCTTTAAACCCGGTAAAAACAACTAACGCTGTCTGCAGCATACATGAAATACAGAGACACGTGTGTGTGTCTCATACCGTCTGTGTGTGTGTGTGTGTGTGTGTGTGTGTGTGTGTGTGTTCAGAGTGGAGCGATGGCGGAGGAGGAAAATCCTGGCTGCTACTGCGCAACCTCACGCCACAGGTACACACACAAACGCAAGTGTACACGTGTGATGAAACAAACAGAGGTTTTAATCGAAATCATGTCTGCAGATTGACGGCTCGACGCTGAAGACCATCTGTCTACAACACGGACCCCTACTGACCTTTCACCTCGGCCTGACACCAGGCACTGCTCTGATTCGCTACAGCAGCCCTCATGAAGCCGCCAACGCTCAGAGCGCCCTGCACATGTAAGCCCCGCCCACTCATGTTCTGTTGCCCTCTTATTACAAAGATCAATAGAAATCATTGTTTTGTTCAGGTGCGTTCTGGGAAACACCACCATCCTGGCCGAGTTCATGAGCGACGATGACGTCATCCGCTACTTCACACATTCCCAGACCACCGGGGTCACGGGGTCACCCGAGGGCTCGTCCGGCTCTGACCCCACATCACGAGAGGGTGGAGGGGGTGATGAAGAGGCGGCGGTCAGGATGACGAGCGCCGGCTGGCAGGGGCTGGACGTGTCGGGCGGCTCTGGGCCTGAAGGACTCGCCCTCCTCAGCCAATGGAGTAACAGTTCACAGGAGGGGCCGGGGAAAGGCTTCTGGGGGGGCGTGGCTCCAGGTTACCACAGCAGCAGTCTGTGGGGCACTTCTCCGATGGAGGACGGCCCAGCTGCGCTGTTGCCAGGCAACCTGCTGGGAGGCGGGGCGGACAGTTTGTGATTGACATTGATTGTTATAACAGTGGTACAGCTACAGCTGAGGTGGTTTTCTCCAGAACATGTCTTATTTCATTTCCATTTTTATAGAGTGTCAGACGTTGTTATTTAAAAAGCAGGGCAGATTTTTTGTGTTGTTTTTGGCTCTCGTGTGTGGTGCAGAAATGACACGCCGCAGCTTTAAGACTCTGATCAAACACTCACGTTTCCACACAAACACTCGTGCTTACACACACATTCTCATCGCCAGACTTAAGCTCTCTTGTGTTTAAGTGCAGGGACTGTTCCTCCTAAAGGCCTTTGTGTCCCCACCCGCTTCACTCCATCATCTGAGCAGATCCACTGCCACACAACTGATCATTTTCATTCACACACGACAACAAACCTGCCTTATACTTCACCGTCTTACACTGTCACATCCTGACATCACTATCAAGACATCGTGTGTGTTGACACATCTTTCTTCAGTGGAACACACAAGAAGATATTTCGAGAAATGTCTCTGTGGTTTCGTGTTCATAACATGGAAGTCGATGGAGTTCCGCAAAATGTCTTCTTTTGTGTTCTGCAGAAGAAAGAGTCACACAGGTTTGACGTGACATGAGGTGAATAAATGATGAGCTGTCAGATCTTGATTGTCTAATGCAGCATCTTTCTTTCTTTCATGCGTTCAGCCCCTGTGGACCTGTTGTGTGCCGTGTACAGACCGCTCACTGTTTCTTTATCTGTCCCACACGCTTGCTCTCACATTTATATCATTTCATTTCAATATTTAAATGATGTTTTTTGGTAAAGCATATAGAAGTTCTCTTTAAAGACGCGTGTGTATGTGTGTGTGTGTGCACTTTACTGTTTCTGATGTATATTTGTGTGTGTGCTGTTGTTTATATTGTGCACTACACACTGCTGGTTGTGTTTGGCATTAGCGGGTTTCTCATGTAGCCTTTTGTATCGGCTGAACGGCAATAATGATTCGACGAGCATTTCTAAGACACAAACATGTGACGGCGTTTCTGCCAAAACTTATCCGCCTGTCCAGAGTTTACATACAACTGAAAGACATATGACGTGTGTGTGTGTGTTTATGTTTCTCTATTGTTGTTTTTGTTTTCAATTCAGACTTTAACACTCCTTTCAGTGTTTAATTCTTTGAGATTTTACAAAGTGAAGAGCTTTAAAGAATATGAGGCTGTTATAAAGATTGAAGTATTTCATCTCTGACTGACTGCTGTTTTCTGTCCTGGAGTCATTCACATTGTGTTTATTAACTAAACAATCTCTCTCTCTCTCTCTCTCTCTCTCTCTCTCTCTCTCTCTCACACACACTCTGGAGTCTCTCTCTCTCTCTCTCTCTCTCTCTCTCTCTCGCTCTCTCTCTCTCACACACACTCTCTCTCTCACACACACACACACACTCCCTCTCTATCACCATATTTTGAGGTGTATGTGCATAAATAGCTGGTAAATGTTATATAATGTTGATATTAAACAAGGGTACAATGGGTCGTCCGCGGGGCATGATGACGTCACCGCGAGTTCTCCAGCACGCGCACGCATCAGTCGCGGCGGTAAGCTCGCGCTGAATGGAATCACCGGACCGATGCAGATAACCGAACACGACTGATACCGTGAGTGTGTCGCTTTCTGTGAGATCTGCCTGCGGTCGGTTTATCGTGAGTGATTTGTGTTGATGTAGTGTGTGTTGTGTTGATGTAGTGTGTGTTGTGTTGATGTAGTGTGTGTGTCGTGTGTCATCACCTCAGATCTGTGCTCGCGCTGACACTCGCTGCATGTTTATCTTTTATACACAGGCGACATGTATGACCCTAAGCATGATAACAATGATGAAACATATATGATGTTGGATGCTCGTGCTCGTGCCGATGAGAGAACACGCGGCCTTATATTTGATCTCACGCTTCTTACATCTTTAATCAATCTGACTCATATTAGATTGAAGGAAATAACGGGTGTGGTGTCATGTTATTGTCATTTCCATCACTTCTTTACGCTCAGTGTCGTGATTTATGTGTTTTATTTATCAGAGCAGATTTATGACAAGTAAACTCTCTCTCTCCTCTGACAGAATCTGTACAGTGATGAGATATTATGTCAGATATTGTGATTATGATCATTGGTTGTGTTGTGCGATGTGATGCTGTACAGGCAGATGCGGTTGACATGGCAACAGAATCTCCTCCTGCACTTCCTGTTAGATTGAGATGAATCAGACTGGACACAGGAACTGATGATGTCATCAGTACAAGGATGAAGATCTGTTTGTTTCTAAGTCTGTTCTTGATAAGAGACTTCTGTTGTGTTTGCTTTGTGTGTGTCATGTCACATGTGTGTGATTTACACCGGGGATGTTGTTGTATGTAAGAGAACTGCAGTGAAGTGTTTTTTTATTGTGTAACTCCTGACAAACTTGATGTTAAAAGTAAAAAAATCTTTCAAACATCTATATATATAAAACAAATATATTCACTCATAGGTTTAAATCTGTTCAACAGTTTTCATATATTATTTCCACTCATGCCCTGACTTTTCGTCTTTATAATAATACGTCAATCAATGATATTTGTTTATTCTGGAAATGAGGGATGACGGACGTGACATCACTTCCTCCTTCAGTGTAAATCTAACTGGCTGTGTTCGTTCAAGGGTTTTCCTGAAAGTGAGTGTGATCCGCTGGTGTGTTCGTCTGTGGTCTGCAGATGGAGTCTCAGCGGTGGAGGAGAGACGTGTCGCTATCACAACATTCAGGGAATAACTCTCTCCTCACACCTGGAGTCATCACGATGGCCCCGGACCACAACAGATCCACTCCAGTGGTCGCCCTGGAGACGCCCATCTTCCTCATGACACCCGCCGCTCAGACCATCTCTGGATTCTTCACATGGACGGCTCTTCTGCTCACCTGTCAGCAGGTATCACATGTTGCTGACGACATGTCGAGTGATTCTCACTGTTTTAAATGTGATGTCGGCGGGGTCGAGTGGAACAAACGTCAGCATAAACACCAGCGGGTCTGTGAGATGACCTCACTCATAAAGTGTGTGTGTGTAAACATCTTATATAAAGTGAATTAAAGAAATGGTTAACATGGTTAAATACGTGTTGAGTCAGTAATGCCGCTGGTGGGTTGAGCTGTATGGAAGGATGCTGAGAGGCTGTTGCTGTGACAACAGGTGCTGTGACATCAGAGCAGACGTGGTTGCATAGCAACAGTATTTAGCCTGCAGTGTATGAAAGAGTTCTGCTGATAAAAGAAAGGCATGCTTCAGTAATGACACACACATCAATGATACACAGCATTAATGTTCTCTCTGTGTGTCAGATCTACATGCACTTGAGGTATTATAAGTCTCCCAATGAGCAGCGACACATCGTCAGGATTCTCTTCTTTGTGCCCATCTACGCCTTTGATTCATGGCTCAGTCTGCTGTTCTTCACCAATGAAGAGTATTACGTTTACTTTGACACGATCAGAGACTGTTATGAAGGTAAACACACATACAACTCCAACAAACATAAAGCAATTCATTTATTACAACTGTGATTCACTGTCCAATCAGAAGCGCTGTGGGCGTGGATGAATCTCATATAAATATGTAGTTGATTAATTGATTGTAGCAGCTCATGTTTTGTCGGAAGCTTGTGAAAATCACACTTGTCATTTTATGACGTCCTCATGCCTTTAGCAGTGAGCATACATCCAGATGCATAAATGTAAATGTAATGTGTTTGTTCATTACTGTGTGTGTGTTTTCTGCAGCGTTTGTCATCTATAACTTCTTGAGTTTGTGTTATGAGTATCTGGGAGGAGAAAGTGCCATCATGGCAGAGATCAGAGGAAAACCCATCCAGTGAGTTCAGTCTCTCTCTCTCTCTCTTCTACTCGTGTCTCTGTCTCTCTCTCTCTCTGTGTTACATCGTATGTTCAAACTTTGTGTTTGTGTGTTCAGGTCCAGTTGTGTGTACGGCACGTGTTGTTTATGGGGCAGAACTTACTCCATCGGCTTTCTGCGCTTCTGTAAACAGGTAACACACACACACACACTTTAAGATAACTTATGTCTAAATTAACATAATTATTTTAAAAATTCAGTTTCAGGTTTGGAATTCACCAGTTAGTTTCACTATGATTTCAATGGTTGACATGGATTTATTCGGTGAATATTAAAGATATTACGGTTATATAGAATGTTCTTTACATTATGTTGACAGATGTTTAAGTAGAAAACATAAAACATTCACAGGCAGGGTCACATATGTTCATTTATTTAATTTAATTGTCATCATTTTTCAAAGTTGTCGTCGTGGACTGGAACATATTTTTGAATACATGAATAGATCTGGTAAAAACAAGGGATTGAATGTGCTGTGTGATGATAGTTGTGACGTGTGTGTCAGGCGACGCTGCAGTTCTGTGTGGTGAAACCTCTGATGGCCGTCATCACGTTGATCCTTCAGGCCTTTGGGAAATACAGAGATGGAGATTTCAAGTGTGTCCATTCAGCTGAACTCACACAGATTTAAAACACTATCAGATACCCGTGACTGCACATTCATCAACTCTCTCTGTGTGTGTGCAGTGTGGCGAGTGGTTATTTATACGTCACCATCATCTATAACATCTCGGTCAGTCTCTCTCTCTACGCTCTCTTCCTCTTCTACTTCGCCACGCGGGAGCTGTTGGAGCCGTACGGTCCCATGCTGAAGTTTTTCATGGTGAAATCTGTCATCTTCCTCTCGTTCTGGCAGGGTGAGTCCTTCTCTTCGTTATCACTCATCCGACGATGATGTGAGGATGAATTGTCGTGTGATATTATACAGCAGAGTTTGATCTCAACTGCATGCTTTTGTCTGGTGCAGGGATGCTGTTGGCTATCCTGGAGAAATGCGGTGCGATTCCTCGGATCAACTCTCCTGATGTCACTGTGGGGGAGGGGACTGTTGCCGCCGGTTACCAGAACTTCATCATCTGTATTGAGATGTTCTTCGCTGCTCTGGCGCTCAGACACGCATTCACACACAAGATCTACATGGACAAGACGCTCAACCCTCAGGGTAACAATCACATCCAACCAATCACTGATCAGCCCGACCAGCTGACCCGCCCACATATCAAATCACATCAGACCTCATTTAAACTTTATTAAACACCCAGTGAAATGCTCCAAAGCACTGACAATATTACAATATATAAGATAGAAGTACAAGTACTGTAAAGTACTTAATCTCTCTCTCTCTCTGTTTCAGGGTGTGTTCCTATATATGGTCAGTATGGTAGGTCTCTGGTGTGTTTTCTGTCCATGTGTTCATCAGACTTTCATTAATATGTGTCTGGAGATTTCATTAATTAACTTTCATTCTTTAATCAGTCTAAAATTAACTTTCTGTCTGTCTGTTTCAGGTTGTCGTGGTCCTATGAGTATCTCCAGCAGTCTGAAGGAGACGATGAATCCGGGCGACATGCTTCAGGACGCCATTCATAACTTCTCTCCTGCGTATCAGCAGTACACACAACAGAGCCGGACAGAACCTCAGCTGAGCAGATCCAACAGCACCAATGAGAAAACACTGCTGCTCAGCTCAGACGACGAGTTCTGACACACACACGCACAAACACATGCGCGCACACACACACACACACACACACACACACACACACAGGCTCTGTGCTAAACCCTAGTGAGCTGCCTTTGTAGACATCATATTCATGATTCATCTTGACATGAAGACTGTCACAAATATGAAACTCTGCTGTCTGTTGAGGTACGTCATATTATACACATCCTAATGCAATGTCACATACTCTCCCTGGATGAGGCAATCCCAGAATGCACTGCAGACAAACTCAGAGTAGTAGCTCTTCTATTTGGATATGTTGAGCGGAACAAATATCATCAAATAGAAAAGACAGCAATCTTTGTGTAACACTTGGAGTCACTTCCTGTATACAACATTTCAGATCATTCACTTTCCAAGTTTCAGTGTCTTATCTGCGCATGTAGACATCAGAGGGTGAGACAGCTCACTAGTGTTTATAACAGAGCACACTGACTGATATTAAGAATGATGTGATGATGAAGGGTTATAACACTCTAAAGATGTGTATGTGAGAGTGATGTTCAGATATAAAGTGTGTGGAGAATAAAGTGCTGTATAATACACTGCAGGAGTATCTGTGTGCTACAGTCTGATCTCATGGAATAAATGTGACCGTGATTGATTGAAATGAATCAAACTCCTGCAGATCAGAAGTGAAATATTCACTGAATCGAATAAAGGTGAGTTTCTTTATTTTCTTGTGTGTTTTATTAAGTCTCTCCCACTCTGTAAAACCATGTTTCTCCTCAGTGAGACCAGTTCAATGAGTTTTAATGATCGAAATATACTTACATTTACATTAAGTCGAAGTTGTATTTGTTCTATAGCAGTTTTACAGTTTTGAAATTGGTGCAAAGCTGCTTTACAGAAAATATTTGTTTTCGCACAAACCATAAAGACATTACGAAACACAGTATATAAAAGCAGATTTAATGTCGCTGACTTAATGCGTTAAGCATGTTACAGATCTGTCCTGTATTATATGTAGAGAATGTTCATTAAACGGCCACAGGGTGGCGCGCCTGAGGCTTGGTGTCGCTGGTCGTGATGGCGCTGTCGGGTAAGATTGACTTCAGCAGATGTGTTCAAACTTTCTTCAGTCGCCAAAATCTAAAAGTGAAGATCGTGTTCACTCAATAGTTTCATTTTTCAGTGAACTTACACGAGTTGAGAGCGCGTGCTCGCTGTGTTTTTATAGCTTAATAGTGTGTTTACCAAAACACTCTTTATAAATAAGACTCGCAGTCACCCCGTTACTTCATGTGTTGAAATCTTTCATTTGTTGTCTGTTGTTTTTTCCTTTTCACATTGATATTCATTTAACGCTGAAATGCATTTGGCGCGTGAGAGATATTGATGGACAGATTGCATTGACTCAAATTCACACTTCGATTTATAAGCCTTTGATTCGATCTCGAATAAGTATTAATGTTATTCTAGAAATATACATGAAAATATCGCTTAGTTTAGCAGTTCACATTATCATTACATGTTTACAATTTGAAATCTGTTTTAATTGTGATGGCTTTTAATAATATAAGAACAAATATAATAAACGAGTTATAATAATTGTTTTATATTTAAAGTAACAGGCTTCGTCTTGTCTGTCCTTTTATGTCCTTGGTTTTCACTGCGCATCATGTCATCACAGTGTTGTCTTCTTTCACTAACAGTTGGATTTTATTTTGCAGATAGAAGAAGCAGCCTCTCGCATCCCTTGAACTGTATGTCAAATTTATACTGTATATATTGCCTAAAATGTGACGTCACATATGTTGAATAGGTCTAAATGATTCTGCGAGTTGCACGGTCACCTGTGTTTGCCATAAAACAGCTGAATATTTTAATGCAGTGAGAACAAATATTTAAGTAAAAATGATGTGTAAATATTTGATCTATGATGTGTTTGTTGTCTTCAGTCAGGATCGTTCTTCTGGGTAAAGATGTGTCAGTAAACAGTCGAGTGGGAAACTTGATGTTGGGAAGATTAGCGTTTGAGAGTGAATCTCCTCCAGATGATCATCACTGCACTGAGAGAGTCCGAGGACAACACATGACACTCATCAACTGTCCTCATCTGCTCCAGCACAACCTCCTGTACCATCAGATCACAGATCGAGTGAAGGAGTGTGTCAGTCTGTGTGATCCAGGACCTCACGTCATCATACTCATACTACAGCATCACGACTTCAGTCAAGACGACAGAAACAGAGTCAAACATGTGCTGAATGTGTTCAGTGATCAGGCCATGAAACACACAATAGTTCTGACTACTGATGAAGAAACGTCAACATCTGTGTTAGAGAATGAATTCATTCATGAGTTAACAGCAGAGTGTGCAGGAGGACATCTTCATCTGGACACGGACACGGATGGATGGTCCTCTATATCCCATAGGCTAAAGAAGGTACTTGAAGAAAACCATAATGAATTTATCAAATGTAACGTATATGATGAAACGGACGAAGAAGGATCATCAGTGGATGAAGAACTGAGCAGATCAGAGGAGGAACAGAAAGAATTTGATGTAAAAGAACGAAACAGAGACACTCGATCAGTCAAAAAGAACCCTCATCTACACCATTTACCTATAATAGGACGCTACTGTAAGTATGTTTCCAAATACATTTTCAACAACATTTATGAACTGTGTTCTGACATCATGGGCAGATTTGATTTGAACGGGTTGAAGTTGCACAGTGACAATAGTGCGTACTACGGTCACAGAACTTCTACCTCTTTTCTACTCTTCAAAAAAAAAAAAACCTCTAACTTAACTCAGCTCTGTATACTGTGGTAGACTTTATGAAGCCAGTTTTATTGACTGCACTCATGCTTTTTGTTGTACTTGCGTTGTCCGAATTGCTTCAATTGTTCACCCCATCTGTAAGCCACTTTGGATAAAAGCGTCTGCCAAATGACTAAATGTAAATGTAAATGTAGAACACGATGGTCACAGAATTTGTTTTAACACCTGAGGTCATTTATAAAACCGTTGCGTAGGATTCTTACTAAAAGTGTAGGTGCGCCCGAAAGCCAAACATAGCGTATGGCAAAAACTTTTCAGCCTTATAAACCGTGCGTACGCACACCTGTAAGCAATGTTCACTTTATAAATCACAGATCCCGCCCTGTACACGCCCTTCTTTAACCACAGTCAATGCAAAGGACCTCATGAATGCTGATTGGTACGTCAATCACAATAATGGATGTAAACCGTTTACG
This sequence comes from Triplophysa siluroides, assembly GCA_006030095.1. Lineage (NCBI taxonomy): Eukaryota > Metazoa > Chordata > Actinopteri > Cypriniformes > Nemacheilidae > Triplophysa > Triplophysa siluroides. Next base: position 110,331 of record VCII01000250.1, on the reverse strand, counting down.
GATCCAACCGCTATCGGATACCATAGAAAAATGATGTAAAGCTGCCGAAAACCTCTGATCCCATAATTTATCTCTGTAACAATATCACAAAAGGCCACATATGAGGTTCACTGAGATTTACAAATAATAATTGTTATAATAATTAATAATAATAATAATTGTTGTTATTATATTAAAGGTGTGGTTACGGAAGCAGTTTCTGCCAATCTTATGCTAATCTTGAGTACCTGTAGAGTAGTTCTGCGTTCTTCATATCTCCCAAAAGTCTTTAGTTTTCTCACATTCACAGAAGACAGATACAGCTTTACGATTGTTTCCAAAAACGCTCCCGTGGGCGTGTCTTGGGCGGAGCTAAATACGAGTACGTACAGCCGTTGCGTAACAGTCCGCCAGCTGTTGCACAGATGTAAATACTGCACAAAGAAGTTTTGTTGTTGTTATACAGTTAACTATGGCTTACAGTGTGATGGAGCCATACATATATGATCCTGAATCAGACCCCGAGTCTGTAGTAGAACAAGAACCACAGCAACAACCACTACAGATGGACGTCTCTATATGGTACCTATCGTTATTACTCGTTAGCTTTGCCATTTTACATTCGCGATATGTATTATTTATACCTTAAAACATTAAGAGAATTTACTGTAACGTTGACATTGGTCATGAACCGCTTGTGAAAGCTGAAATCCCGTGTCATACCAGTATACATTTCTAACATTTAAAAAGCCATCATTTCAAATCAATTAAAATATCATAGAAAGTAAGGCTTTTTATTTTCTCCTTTAAAACACTGAAATGGCAAACTGGGGATAACACAAATGTTCCCTGCTGTTTACATTAAATGCACTAACGCACCGATTGCAAACAAAACTTAGCGGCTGTGTTTCAGACTCCAGAACGGGAACTTATTTAGTTGGCACCGCTCCAACATTCAGTTGCAAACGACTTAAATCCAGAGTAAAACTGGGACTTGTTTGAGAAACAAAAATATAACAAAAATATTTTCCTTTGCCGGAGAATTGTCCAGTAAGGGACTAAAAAAGTTGTTGCGCAAAGATTTTTTGTGTTCGAAAAAAACTTTCCAAACCTGTACGATCACTGGGGCAGTGTATCGAGCACAGAAATACTACAGAATACATCCAACTCGTTTTTTGACAAGTTGACCATGTTAAGCATGAGAAGACATCACGATTAACAGTGTGAAGAAGTCTGAATGCATGGCTTTAACTTTAATGCCAAAGAAGGTCTCTGCAGCATTTATATATTTACAGCATTTCGACTGATCATTAACACACATCATTCATTAGTGGTGTCCTTCACCTGAGAGAACATTTGAAGACATAATTGTAAAAGACGAATGCTTCTTCATTCTGGTTTTGTTATGAGCATAGCAAAGAGAATAAAGAGAAGCGATTGTGCGAGAGCTTAATGGCTGTATTTCCAGACTTTGATATTGGATGAGTATGCTCAGTATTTAAGAAACATATATTTAGTTATTTATTTACACTGTGTTCTGCAGTTATCGTATCTGATGTTATCCCTATTCATCTCCTCCTCGTGCGCTCATAGTGTGGTGGCAGATTTCATCTTTGTGATCATGATCACAGCTAATCAAATATTTCAAATTCACATTTCATGTCCAGTTTTTCAACTTATTTCTGTGATAACAACCAGCTGCCTGCCTTATCCCTTAATTATTTGACATTAGCATACGATATTTGCACAAAGCATCAACCTATTTTATAAAACATTGTTTAGGTGACTGTTAAACTAATAATAAACATTTGAACTGATATTTCCAAAATTGCCCATCTGAATTGGGTAATTTTAATCGTTTCTTTTTGTGGTGCTAAGTGAAAATATGTCATTTTGGCAAACAGTTTTCTGTTCTAAAACATGTTACATTTACGTAAAATAATATTTTTGGGGGGGATTGGGGTTGGGCGAGTGCAGTCTTCCTTCTGGTTTGTCCTTGGCCAATCACATGCCTGAATCATATATCAATATAATGAATTTTATCATTCATTACTAATAATGCATTCATACGTTTACAGGGAGTAATACAGAGCAAAGTACACATCATGACCACTCAACCAGTAAGTTACAAAAATAAACAAAAGGTTTCCATGTAATTCAATACAAGTTTAATATCTGAATAAATGTTGTGATGAAATGTGTTTTTGTTGTTGTTTAAGGAGGTGTAAAGTTCACCAGTCAACAGAAGCTGAATTTGGTGTTGTGTGGAAGTGATGAATCACTGAAGATCTTCGTATCAAAACTCATAAGAGGAAAAAACAGAAAGGGAAAGAGTGTATCTGTTTCACTTGAGAGAGAGAGAGAGAGAGAGAGAGAGGGGCGAGGGAGCAGAACAGTGTGTGTGAAGAGAGAAGTGGAGGTACATGGACGTCAGATCAATGTTGTGGATCTTCCAGCTCTGACTGGACTCTCAGATGAAGAGATGATGTGTCAGACCCTCAACTGTGTGTCTCTCTGTGGTCCTGGAGCTCATGTGTTTCTCATCATCATTCCTGACGCTCCGCTCACTGATGAACACAAAACAGAACTGCAGGAAATCCAGAGAATATTCAGCTCAAGAATCAACAAACATGCCATCACTGTCATCATCAAAGACAAGAATATAATTGGTCGACTCTTCAGTAAAATGAATGTTTTTCACTCTTCTTCTACTGACGTGGAGACATCTCAACTGTTCGGAGGTGGTGTGTTTGTTTTGGAGCGCAGCACACAGATAGCATCACTTCTTCAGGACGTGGAGCGTATGAGACAAGAGAACAGTGGAAGATGTTACACAACCTTCATGCATCTGCAGGCTCAGATCGAACGGGAGAGAAACAAACACAGAGCTGAAATAGAGAAACTGAGAAGATCAACAGCAGGTATGAATGACCTCATGACAGTTTTGCTCCTGATAGATCCAACTATCTGAAATCAGAGTCCAGTTTCACTAGATCTCTCCCCTTCAGGAACCGATTAAACCCCAAAATGTCAGTCAATAATGTGTATATAAGTGAATAATAAAATGATATAATAAATGAATATATGATCAATGAAATGAAACTAGTAAGGGTTAGTAAATATGTAATGGAAATAATAATAAATGGAATAATGTAAAAAATTAAATATAAATAGAAAGAAATTAGGGGTGGGAGAAAAAATCGATTCACATCGCGATTCAGTCTTCTAGCGATTCCAATCGATTCCCCCCCCCAAAAAAACGACTTTTAATGTTACAAGAAAATATAATAACGTGATGTCATCGCAAACAAGCCAACCGCGAGAGAGGTGCAGCGCCCGGTCCACACACATCACGAAGAGGTGCATACACGAGCAGTTGAGAAAGAGAAAACCATTCAGCCCGTTGTATCTCAATACATTTCAGGATGGTCTTTCTCTGCATCTACTCTGTGCAGTGAGCGGCAGGGAGAAACTGAACTGCCAATGAGTGCATTATAGCGTTTCCCAAAACCTGTCACTGTTTAGACTTAAGAACATGATCATACTTCTGTCTGTTAGCCAGCTCACACGCGCTGCACGAGACAAATGCTGTATATTGCCATAATCACCTCTCTTATGTGTATGATGATTTGTCATTCGTGAAAGTGACTGCCGTTTAACATGTGGCACTAATGAATCGCTTTTATTTACTATTATACACTTGTTTTTATGTCTGACATCAGAAAACGGAAATGGCTTTATTGGGAACTCGGTTGTATGAAAATACAATGTGTGACAGTTCAAAGAGTAGAAGCGAAAGTGCCGACACTAGTCTGACTCTGAGCGCAAATGCGACGTAATGACGTTTTCTGTAGGCTAATAAGTACGTCAAGAATCGATTCTGAATCGATCGTGAGGGACCAAACGATTCCCACCCCTAAAAGAAATGTCTGTTTCTACCCCGATCTATCACTCCTGATGTGATCGCATAAAGGTTATGAAGGTGTTTCATGCCAATAGATGAAAAGTGTGCATTGAATTAGAGCTGTCAGGATTCTGAAATTTGACTAATGATTAATTGTCTGATAAATAATTGTGATTATGGCAATCTACTTGTTTGAAAATCTCTTGTTTTCAGCAGGTGTAACTCACAGTGAAGATGATGATTTGAGGATCGTGTTGTTGGGTAAGACGGGTGTGGGAAAGAGCGCTTCAGGAAACACAATCTTGAGAAGAGATGCTTTTATATCATTACTGACGTCAGGATCAGTGACCAGAGAGTGTCAGAAAGAAACATCTGAATATAAAGGAAGAAAGATCACTGTGATTGACACTCCAGGACTGTTTGATACTGAAGTCGATAATGTTGAGACCAGAAAGGAGATTGTGAAGTGCGTCTCAATGGCGGCTCCTGGACCACATGTGTTTCTACTGGTGCTTCAACTGGGTCGATTCACTCAAGAGGAGAAAGATGCGGTGAAGATCATCCAGGAGACCTTCGGTGACAAATCCAGAATGTTCACCATGGTGCTGTTCACCAGAGGAGATGACCTCAGAGAAACAACCATTGAAGATTTTATTGAACCTGATGCTTGTTTACAGAGCATCGTCAGACTGTGTGGAAACAGATATCATGTGTTCAACAATAATGAAGCCAAAGATCATTCACAGGTTTCTGGTCTTCTGGATAAGATCGACTGTATGGTGGCAACAAACGGAGGCAGTTTCTACACCAATGAGATGTTCCAGCTGGCGGAGAAGAACATCAAAGAAGAACAAGACAGAATAATGAAAGAGAAAGAAGAAGAGATCAAGAGAAAAGAAGAAGAACTGAAAGCCAAATATGAAGCAGAAACTGAAAATATGCAGAAAGAGAATCGGAGAGAAAGAAAAGAGATGCAGAGAGAACTGAGAAGAAGAGAAGAAGAGTTTAAGACGAGAAAAGAAGAGATCAAGAAAGAAACAGATGAGAATCTACAAAAAGAGCTTCATAGAAAACTGGAAGAACAGAAGAAAGAGTTTGAAGAGGAGAACAAAAGGAGAGAAAATGCTCTAGAAGAACAACAACAGAACTTCATCAGATACCTGGAAGAGAAACACGAGAGAGAGACACAAAACCTCAAAGATAGAATTCAAAAAGAAACAAGAGAACAAGCAGAGTGTGGTTATCTTCAAAAGCTTGATGATGAAGTGTCTAAAGCCTTACAACACGCTGAAAAGAAACTCCCGAGTCGCTCAAAGCGAGCTCGTGACTGGAGCTTTTATGGAAGTTTTGTTGGAGCAGCTGCTGGAGGTTTGATCGGTTCTGCTGAAGATCTTGTTCAATGGATCATCGGCAAACAGTTTGATAAATAAGCAAACACTAAAGTAGAAATGAATCAATCAGTCAAGTCAATGTTATTGTTATTTATTAATAAATACATTTCCACCCACATCAAAAATTAAATATGAAACATGCTAAAAGGTAATAATGAATGTTTTGTTAGAGCGTTTGTAGCCAAACTTGCCATACTCCAACCTGTGACGTCATGGGTTTGTTGTTTATGTTAAATATAGTTTGATTACTATGGAAATCAGTTTAATAAATAAGGTTAACTTGACTGTAAGATACAGTATATTTACCCATATTACTCTTACAAAAACTTACAAAACCTTGCTTTGTGTGCTAATTTGATTGCTAATGTGTTTCCTTACAGATGTCAGACTTCTCGTTCTCGTTCCCGGTGAAACAAACGTGTCATGTCTGCAAAAATAAAAATGAAATAATTTATTTGGAAACAAAAAATGTTGACATTTAGATTTTATTCATCCAATCAAAAAAAATGTCTCTGTATTTGTGAGAATTGTGTGATAAGTCAAGTCTATTTGGGTTTAATTAGGCTGCATTGAAATAAAAATGACAATTATTTTGTGAAAGTGTTCGTTTACTTGGCTAGGAGCAACTCATGCGAGAGCGTTAATCGTTAATCAAATTAAGATTTGCTTCTGTAATACAACTTTGTCAATATTTTCTATTTAATATATACGTTGTATAATCTATAATGTGTGAATAAAGACATAAAATAGATGTTTTCTCTAATATGCCCCAAGGTCTATATTAACCTGGAGTGTAAAAAAACATTTAAACATACTGTATTTGCGGAATGTGTGTCTTCTAATAAAAATAGTTTTCAGTGTTGACTGCAGTCGTGTGTATTTTTCATTTTATTATCAGTTAGCGAATGGTGTTTAATTTTAAATTGTGCATGAAGACAGAGAGAAATTGTCATGATGGCAGGGTCATGACAGTCCCACGTTTTTTGTGTGAGACACATGGCATTGTTTGATTTGGCGTGCCATGTGTTCTATCTCTCTTGACCCCGCACTCTCGTTTCCTCGCTAGCGTCCCATCAGTGTTTTATTCCCCACACCTGCCCCTTGTTAATTATCTCTTGTTAGTTTCCCCTATATAATTCCCTTGTGTTTGTTGTCTTGTGCTCGTTCGTTGTGTTATTTGGTATCATATCATATCATAGTCAAGTCATTTTTCGTGTATGGCAATTATTGTTTTTATTTTGTCTAGTCAGTTAATTGTATCCTGTTAAATCTGTTATCTTATCACCCTGTTCTGTTGTTTTTCCCCTCGTGGGTTTTTCGCTTTGTGTTTGCTCTATTCAAATCTTTGTTTCCATCACAACTGTCTTGGTTCTGGCTCCCGCATTTTGACAGAAATGTGTTATTGTTGTTTATTGGTAAAAAAATTATTGTGCCCTTATTAAATATTAAGCTTGACAATTAAAATGGAAATACTTCTTATTTGTGTTATGTATGTCATCACATGAGTAGATGTTGAGAATTAACTAAGGGTCAGTATTCGGTGGTAAAGATTTTGTGCTGTCGCACAGAACTCCGACACATGTAACTATGATCTTTCAGGATTCCTGTTGGGTCATTTTCTAATGGAAAAATAACAGTGACTGAAGTTCTTTTCCAAAATATAAAATTATTTAGATATTACCAGCACATAAATCTCACACAGTATGTAACAGCTTAAATTATTCAACAAACATAAATCACACTGATATATTTATCATAAGAGGTTCTCATTTTTCATGAATCATACAGGGGTGTGGGTTTGCTTCTCCAGAGGAGGACACAGGTGAGTTCTACTCTTGTTCATTTCACCATCCTGTCAATCCAGTTTGGACTTTCTGTTTTGGAATAGAAGGCGGCGATGCGATGACATGGCGTACAGTGCAAGCAAGATTTTAAAAACATACATTTTGATTATTTAGATTATAAATTAGATCTGTACTTTTTGAATAATCTCAGCCATGTGATGAACATGTTACACTGACAGTTTGTGTGTTAGCAGACGGCAGAAGAAGTCCAGAACTTCTCCCCCCCGACAGTAAGTCAACAGTGAAGTGTGATATAGCTTCATATAGACATGATGTAGTTCAGTTCTGATGAAAGAGACTGTTACTGTGTTTTAACATGTTAGATCAGTTTAATACAAACATGATCAATATTTAGTGAATATTACAGTAACTCTCTGCTGTCCAGTGTCCAACACAGGCAGCCCTTTGAAACGTTAAATCAATGAATCAGTTTAATTATTTACAGCACAGTATCACCAATACTGTTTACAACCAGACTAATACACTTGTCATGGTTCTGCCTCTTCTTGTCTGGTATTTTCTGGTTTTGAGGCAGAATCAGAATGGACCTCCCTGTTTCATGTGGAGAGAGAGTATTTGTCTCGTTTGGCTTGCCATACTCTCTCTCCGGTCCTCGTCTCTGTTCCCGCCCTTTCGTCTCCTTATTGATTGATAATTAGTTCATGCCCCGCACCTGTCCCCTCTTGATTTGCTTCCCTTTAAATAGTCCTCATGTTTCATTGTCTTGTGTTGGTCATTGTGTTTGGTTCCTCATCTGTGTCGCTGTGGAACTCATTGCCTATTGTGAAGTAAGTCTAGTCTTAGTTTTTTGCAGTTTAGTCAAAGTTTGGTATTTAGTCTTTGTCAGTCCAGTGTTACTTAGTCTAGTTCCTGTTTGCTTGTCCTTGTTACTGTTATCGTGTCTTGTTTTACCCCCTCGTGGGTTTTTGTTTTGTATTTTATGTTTAATAAATCTGTGTCTTAATCCCCGCTGCCTGCAATTGGGTTCTTCCCCCTGCACATCCTGAACACAGTGCTTTATATATATATATATATATATATATATATATATATATATATATATATATATAACACTCACACAATAACAAAACAAAGACAGTGTTAGAGTTTCTCACTGTTTAAAGTGTTTCACAGTGAAAAGTGATAGTTGTGTGAAGATGGACAGCTGGAGCAGATCAGTCACACAACAAGGTAAGATAGTTCTGATGTGTTGGTCTTATGTTCCAATCATTTATTTGAAATAAATACACATCCGTAATTTAATGTTTTATGTGAATTATGTTACACTTATATTTACATCATAACTGCCCCCTTTAAAAGCATTCTGTAGTTTAATGTACTGTGACCTGAGAGATGTTTTACGGTTTTGTGACAGATGAGGATAATAGACAAAGAAAAGGAAACAAACATAGACGTGAGTTATGTCATTTAAAGATAAGTTAAATTGAATAGATGTTACATTATAATACTGGAACTGTTACTTAATTTTGATTTAATAGATATATAAGGGAAGTTGACAAATGACAAATTTGTGAATGTGTCCTATGGTGTGAAAAACTAGGAGATATTTATTTCATTATTATGTTATAAAACAAATAATAACACAAATGAATATGTTTTTAACGGTTTGTTTTCAAAATGTCACACTATAGGACACATGTACGGTTTATTTGTCAAATACACTGTATGGAGAAAAGTGATGTGTTCTCATGAACAGGTTTGACTCCTTTAGTCATTTCTGGAGCACAAATCTTAATGCTCCAGCATATGATATTCTAGTGCGTTTCTAATTTATAGCAAAAGCTCGGGCGGGGCTCTTTTCTATTCAAACATGAGGTTGGCTGTGTCTCAATCAGCTGTTCAGTAGTCTCAGGGCATCTCATTTGTCAGTCAGTAGTCAGGGACGGTGTTCCAAGGACTAACTTGGGTCTGGCCCTTGGGTGTTGCTTGAGCACCTGCCTTTTTGGCCCTTAATGGCGAAAGTGCCCTTTTGTTGAGGCAAAAAAAAAAAATTGTAATTAAAGGCCCTTTTGTGAACGCCTGCCCAATCTAACTATATTAGAATAATAATTTAACCCTACATAAAGTGACCCCCGTGATGACCTTTCACCTGACCACCTCATCTGGAACGCCCCCTCACGTTCAGACGCCTTCAGTAGCTTAGCGCCTTTCCCAGGATACAAACCACTCGCGGCTGTCGCTCTCAGCGGAGCGGTGTGCTTGTCTACTTATTATTGTTATTATCATAAGTAGGGTTAGTATTTCACAAGACCGCCGAGAACAGAGCATGCACGGCGTTTGTGTGTGTAGTCTCTGAACGGAAGTGACGTTAGCTGAGCAGCTAATGCTACATCTACACACAGCAATAAACACAGGTGCGCGTTCACTTTGAATCGATCTTTGCTGTTTGGGGGAGAAAGTTTGACGGGCGTCGAGGGGTCTGCTCTTGATGTTATTTGACTAAAACTGTTAATACTTTGGAAGTATTATTATGACAGTATTTACGGTTTAGCCTTCAAAACAGTGATCAAAATAGCGGTTCAACAGGCTTATTCTGATTTTCTCTTTCTCCGAATTATACTCGTCAGTGTTGTTTTTCTTATCATCGTTATCATTTAAAAAAATGAATAGATTCAGAAGAGGGTTAGAACAGAATTTATATAATATGACAAACTATATTTTCTACAACAGTAAAGACAGCAGCAGCCCCCTCAGCATCAGCTGCTTCTTGTAGATCATTTCAGCCCACAGTGTTTTATAGCATATTGCCTTCAACCTACAGTAATATATGATACAGTGGACACGTTTATTTCCAATAGTGACCATGTCCTGCAGACTTTACTATAACAGCTGTTGTTCTGTACATCAGAGAGGAAACCTTAAAGGGACAGTTCACCCCAAAATAAAAATGACATCATCATTTACTCACCCTCAGGTTGTTTCAAACCTGTATACATTTCTTTGTTCTGCTAACCACAAAGGACGAATGTCAGTAACTAAACAGATCTCATCCCCCATTGACTCCCATATATTTATTTTCCCTACTATGGCAGTAAATGGGGATGAGATGTGTTTGGTTACTGACATTCTTCCAAATATGTGTTCAACAGAACAAAAACATTGATACAGGTTTGGAATAATCTGAGGGTGAGTAAGTGATGACAGAATTTTCATTTTTGGGTGAACTATCTCTTTAAGGTTTGGACAATTTAATTCACTTCAGTTTCTAATCCAATACTTATTAACAGGTGCAAATAAAATATTTTTATACTTTTAAACATTAGAATGGTCTTTTCTGTTTCTTTTTCAAAACTGCATCATGACATTTGCTGCTGTATCAATACAGAAGCATCCATATTGATACATATATCAGCAAGGAATTCATCACGATATACAGTATTGATGTTTTGAGCACAGCCCTATTTAAAGCCTTGTTCCATGTGCCCCTTTTAAGGCACAGCTCTGCTCTGGTGTGACTTTAAATGCAGACTTTGAACCAAACAACTCATCACCCTTTTACACAGACGCTTCCAAAACTGCGGCAACAGAGATGGAAACAAAAGTCTTTACAATGCCATTTGCAATTGTATGCAATTTTGAACAGTTTCAGAAGTGCCCTTTTATGTCCCAGAATAACTGTACTCATGTGTTCTAATCATTGGTGTTGGGTGATGAGTTTTTGACTTGAAGTCTGCATTCAGAAACACACAAATCCCAAGAATACCATACAGTACCATTAAGATTTGTAATCATGGAAATGACAAAAAGTAGTCAAACCTGTTCATGAGAAGAGGGCGTCCTAATACTTTTGTCCAGTGCATATACACTTTTTCTTCAGCTTAGATAAGATCAGTTAACATTTTTTTGTTGACGTTTCCACATTTGTTCAATCTCGTCATTTCTTTCAAATCTGTAGTATTTTTATTTTAAAGAAAATTAGATTTCCTCATTTGCGAGTACTAAGGATTGACTGGAAACTCCCATATAAGGACAAACCATGCAGCTGAGTCGAATTGCTGAACTGGCTCTTTGGTTCCATCATCTTTGATTTCATGTGTACTTTCTCTTTCATTTGATACTAAGCCAAGTGCAACAGCAGACACCCCACCCTTCAAAAACTCATTTCAGTGTGCTCTGGTTCAGAGACACAATAGCACAGAGCTGATCATATGTGCCGATCCTACGCGCAAATCCGCAGAGAAAACAAAACTTATCAGACCCGTTTAAAGCAGGGGCAGCGCTAAGGGGGCTAAAGCCACAAATGTTTTCAGTAAAGCCCCCAATGTTTTATAACCATGCCGTGTACGAATCACTTAGGAGCCGTTTACATTTCATCTCTTTAGCGTGTGAAAGTTCGTTATTTTAAATGTAGACATGTGGTGGTGTGATATACTGCTTTTTCCAGGCATGGAGCTGCTGAAAATCCATTTATTCTTTGCCGAAACCTTCTCGTCTTCACAGCGAGCCCAGCTCATGGTTGCTTAGCAAAGGCAGATGTCACGAAAGCCCAAGCTCCCGGGCACTTTAGAAACGAAGACAAAGTTGGGCGGCTCGTTTTTTCCCACACGTGAAATGTACATTTCAATTTAGTCATTATACTTAAGTGCCTTGTCAATGTCCTTGCTCGTTGTTCTAAATGTAGATTTGGATGTCTCTGGGCTAAACCCCAAATAATCCACTCACCCTAGAACTGTCCCTGGTTTCAAGTGTTCAGTACACAGAATATTGTATGTTAAGGCTCTATTGAAGAGATCGGACATCATAATCTTGATGAATAAAGGAGAAGATAAACGCCAGTGTCACTCACCAATGTAAATAACAAGCTTCAAATGACACATCAATGGTTTCATTGATCTTCCGGTTCTTTTCAATAGACTTTTACACCACTGTGGCAATCAGCCTTGCCAGGCTGACAGTGCGGTAAACCAAACACTATGGACACGGTGCACAAGCGTTAGTGACGAACTTCAAATGTTGTTAGAGGTCGGGATGTCAGTTTCTGGCATCTGGTTTAATTTCTAAAACGACATTACATATCTAAACAACGACTGGGGTAGACGTGTCAAACTGTACTTATAATAAACACTAGGGTGGCGACCCCTCCCATGTAAGCATGCCGGACAATCACTAACGGTACATTTACCAATCAGAGGATGATCATTCTTTTGCAATCCAAAACTTACTATATCACTACACGTGTCTCTCACGTGGCGCTATTTCCTCTTGCTCATTTTCTCTTTTGCTGTCACGATTATCAGGGAGCCACTAAATATGCGGGAGACTCCCTGAACTTCCACGAGAAGTGGGATGTCTGCAACAGTCCTGTAACAAGCTTCAGTAATTAAGCACTGCGCCAAATAATTAATTACATCAACAACAGAATTTTTTTCCCCTAAATTTAACAGAACTGGTTAACAATGTGTGAATGTTTGCATGTTTGTGTAATTTTAGTGCCTGTGACCAAAGAAGAGAGGAGAATCTTGCTTGTTTGACAGACATGCTGGGTTGGTGTTAAAGACACAACTGATGGTCATCAACACTCCTGACCTGCTTGATCTTCCACTGTGTTCTGAGGAACGCGATGTGAGAAGATGTTTCCAGTTGTCTTTTCCTGGCCCCCATGCCCTTCTGCTTGTGCTCAAGTCCAGCACGTTCACAAATCAAGAGAGAGACGCTCTCAAGCTCATTGACATCACTTTTGGTGCAGGGGCATCAGAGTTTGTGATCATTGTCATCATGCATGAAGATCAGACGTCTGACGGTACTGAATACTCTAAAACCGACCGCCAGGCCATGGAGTCTCTACTACAGACCTGCAGACAACCCCCCCCCATCATCTAAGATTGAAAAAAGACCCGTCACAGGTGCAGAATCTTCTGGAGGGCATCGAGAAGATGGTGGATGACAACATGGGCCGTTACCTCAGGTTTCCTGAAGATTCAAGAGTTCCTGGGAAAACAGACATAGATTGCCAAACAGCTAAGGGTAAAGAAATAATGCAATAATGTCAAAAGTCTTTCTCTCAAGTTGATATATTGATTTATTGCCAGAAGCTGCTGTTCAGAACTACTGTCATCAAACAAATAAATCCACAGCCGCATGACCACAAAGGGGGCAACAATTATAGCACCAAAACTATAGTTCTCTTTTAAAGTATGTTCTATAAACTCTAAATGATGTTTGGTGCATATTAAAATTAAGTTTTAAGGTTTCTGTAAAGTGGCTGTAACTCCGATAGTTTCTGCACATCTCATGTTAGCATTGAGTACTTACAGAAATTTGAAGGGTGTGATAGTATTCTGTGAGTCTTCAGTTTGATCAGATTTATAAAAGACAGTTACAGCTGTGCGATTATTTTCGAAAACATACGACGTGTGTGTGGGGAGGGCTGAACTAAAGCAGGTGTCACCCATTGCAAACAGATACATGCCTCAGTTTGACTTACCGCGTGCGGTTCATGTCCGGCATCTTTTATCACTGGGACTCCTGCATCTTTCTGTTTCAAACCATCTCCAGATCCAGCGTTATATCCACCGTTTATATAACATCCATCACCCAAATGCAGTGAACAAACAAACACACCTCCACTTCTCTCGCTATGGCAAGAGTAACGAGCTGCAGCTTCAGTCCCACAGCGCAGCCAATTTTGACGCATTGCAGCCAATCTTGATGGTTACCCAGTCTTCCTATCGCTCATTGGTTGACGCGTGGACGGGCTATTTCTTTTCTCTTGCCATAGTCCTTTATTGGGCAATCCTCCTGGAAAACCACGCCTAAGAAAAGTTGATAAGTAACGTTTTTTCATGTTCAAAAATGTTTTTACGAATTCTATATATATATTCTTACGAACCTTGAGGCAGTGTATCGAGCAAAGAAATACTACCTCATACGTCCAACTTGTTTATTGACAAGTCGACCATGTTAAGCATGAGAAGACAAACGTTTAACATTGTAAATAAGTCAGAATGCATGAAATACCAATGCACATCCCCTTCACATGCATTCATTCAATCATACATTTTTTATTTTATAATATTCAAACAGTTGTGTTTATAACAACACATCTCTGTGCAGCTGACAGACGTTACAGTATGTGCTTAGAGTTATGTAAACATTTTATGTGTTGTATACACGTAAAAGGTACAAAAATGAACTTTCAAGGTCACCCAAAGTGACAGAACACTGTTTTAAACATTTATTTCTGACAAATTGTAACAGTTCCAAGAACATAAGGTTGCACCAAAGCCCATGATACAATTGAGCTACATTTTTAAGATGGAATGTGTAACCAACTCCACTTAGAAGGGTCAAATCCATTTGCAGGGTCTGTTACAAAACAAAAATACACATCCAAAATCTAAAACACGATGAAACATACACTGAGAACATAAGGAGTCCAGGCAAACACACAGCACACAAGGCAGAGCAATAATCCTTAAATATAATCCAACAGGGAGACAGTCATAGACATACAACAATACAATAATTATGAAATGCCCAGTAAGGCAGTGGAACTGTCAGTGATTCCTGTCCTGGAGAACTGCCTACTACTGCACATTTTATATGTTTCTCTTATCTTACACACCTGATCCAATTTACCAAGTCATCAGTAGGGACTTCCAAACCTGAATTGGGTGTCTCAGATAAGTAAAAATACCAAATGTATTGAACTAGGGTTCCTCCAGGGGAACCCAAGGGATTAAGTCACTTTTTGTTGTACCTTTAGTAAGTGTTAGTATTCTGGGTAGGGTTGCACCAGCCATTCGTAAGTTCTTTCTTAAATGAGAACGTACAGTCCCACTAGAGGCTTAGTAACTACTAGCTAGTTTGTAACTAACGCTGTACGTTATTCGGTTGCACCATTTGGTGTTAAGGTAGAACGTAGCTAGTAGATTGTAAGCTCTCCGTATGTGTAGTCGCATAATATTTTTCGCATAATAATGTTTACCTTTAATAGTCCAATGGCTGCCTTTAAATTCGTGAGGAAAAGTTGTGTTGAAATGTTGTGAATTTCAAAACGTTTTTTGATTTTAAGTTTTTTTAAAAGAATACTACCTAATTATGAATAACAAAATATGTATTAAATATTTAGATTTAAACAACATTAATAAACAAATGCTAATCAAAAACAATACAGCACAATAAAATCATAATAAATGACATTACTGCCAAACGCCAATGAAATAAAAAAGATGATTTTATGTTGACATGCACAACACAGGCAGATGGATGCAGATCACTATTTCTTTCCTACAGTTACTCCTGACAGGAGGCTTCCGTAGATATATAGTTTATACGTAACATTGCGCTTCAACTAAGTTGAATGGTGCAACTCAAAGATATTTATTAGTGCGTTAGTTGTAACTTAGTGCCCGTTTAAGTCAAAACTAGGCTAAGTGGTAACTTACCAACTTGCTGGTGCAACCGAACCCAGACTCTCTCTGTCTGCTGGTTGGTTGGAGGTTTGGGTGGCAGCTGTAGATATTACAGTATTCAAGTACATTGGTAAAAATCAATCAACTAATTTTGTGGATTTTTTTGGACAAGAAATGTTTACTAAAATCTGATCTTGACATTATACCATTATGATTGCATCTAACATGTGTGTTTGCCATTGGCAGCTGGTGCTGGTTGTCAGAAGAGCTCCAGTGATGTGAGGATTGTGATGATTGGAAAAACTGGAGTAGGCAAAAGTGCAACAGGAAACACAATTCTGGGACGGACGGTGTTTCAGTCACGAGCCAGAATGTTTTCTGTGACGAAACAGTGTCAGAGAGAGAGAGAGGAGAGATGTGTGGACGAACAGTGACTGTGGTGGACACACCAGGACTCTTTGATACTGACTTGAGCAATGAAGAGATTCAACTGGAGATCATGAGATGTATTGAGCTCTGTGCTCCTGGACCTCATGTGTTCCTGCTGGTCTTCACTGTTGGCCGGTTCACACAAGAAGAGAAAGAAACTCTTCAACTCATCCAGATGACGTTTGGACAGAAAGCTCAGAGCTACACTATTGTGTTATTCACACAAGGAGACAACCTCGGAGATAAAAGCATTGAAGAATATATTAAGAAAGGTGGTCCAGATTTCAGAAACTGATTCAGTGACTGTGGAGAAGAATATCATGATGAATAAATAGGAGACTAAAGAGCTGAAATGTTCAAGAAGGAACATCAAGTGAAGAAAACGGAAAAAGTCTGTCTCTTCCAGTCCAGAAAGACCTGTGACGAATCCCAAAGATCAGACTGGCTCAAAGATAAAACGAGAAAACATAGATGTGCCTCAAATATCTGAAGAGTTAAGAGAAACAGTAATAGACGAAGTTCATCTTCAGGAGATGAGAGAACACATGAAGAAGATGAGAGAAGATATGAGAATGTACAGAGACACCGCTGAGAATCATGCTAAAGAAAACAAGAAAAACCAAGAGAGAAATGCTGAAAACATTAACAAAAGCATTAACGAAAACAACGATGCGCTTTTAACAGAGACAACTCTCCAGATCTCCAGTAACTGAATGTGACTCCAATCTAACCTGTTCTCTTAGATCTGCATATAAATAACACAACTACACTTTCTTATCGCGTGTAATACATGCTCTTAAGTCCAATTTTGCATTCACGTGATACACAAATCAGGACAAAAGAATTACTGTTAAATTTACAACAACTTACTGGCAACTTTGGTTGCCAGTTAAACTGTACATTTTTACAAGAGTACTGTAAATCACTAACTACAGTTTCTCTGTAAAAATACAGCATATTTCTGTATACATGTTGCAATATGTAATTTTTTTACAGCTGTCACTGTAAAATTACAGTTGAACTGTGAATTTATATGGACTGCTATCCTTGTATAGTGAATCATAGCATTTGCTGTGAAATTCAATTCACTAAATTAACTACAGTTAAGATTTTAAGCACTAGTAAGTCACCCCCCGATGCTGCACGGGACATCTCATCATCATCACACACCGTTTCCTATACGTGGTTGAGGAACAAGACAGTGGGACCGTCTCTTGGGGAACGGTCAGACGAGACTAGACATGAAGCAAATAAAGAAAAGACGCTTTCTGTGAGCTGAGACAGAACTTATGAGGGAAAGAGCTATTTTATATTCCACACATTGAATGTGAACATAAATGACTGTCCCCTTCACGAGGAAACAGAAGCCTCTACTTTAAGCGGGTACCAGAGAAATATAAACAAAGAATCTTTAATTGCTTTATATAAATTAAATTCAGTCCTATGTTAGTATGACTGAATGCCACTTTCTCTGATTTAAATAATTTACCTAAACTGACCTAAATCAGATGCTATTTGTTTGTAAAACTTTGTCAGGGCATTTTAAGAACCCTAAAACCCTCTCTCTGCACATTTAAGGAGCTGGATTGTTAATTAAAGAAACAATTTGGAGATAAAACAGGTGGAAAACAGAGTATTGATGTCATATTTGATGGCTGGTCCCAGCTGAGTGGTCAGCTGAAGCAAACAATTTTGATTCTTTAGGTCATAACCATCATGACACTGGTTTGAGTGAGGGCCACACTAAAGCGGTTCTCATAGCAGAGACCTCTGCAGAAACATCTGCATATGGCGTGCCGAACCCTCCGCCACCAACAGGCCATCTTGGTACAGAAAAGGGAAAATTGTATAAAGCGTTTCTTTGCCGCAATCCAAGTGTTCTGTTTTGTTCCCTACATACATTACCTTCCTCAAGCAGAACACAGATTCATACACTGAGCCAGGCCAGTTGACATCCAAGCTTGTGATCATACATTTATACAAATCATTTGCATTATTAAATGTACAGTTGGTCATTATCAACATTACTATTCTTTACATTTTTAAATCAAAACTGATGTCACTGAAAAGACAGCTAACATGCACAATAGACCTATAAATGACCGTTCAGACTGAGGTCGCATTGCAAAATATCAGACCTGTATCTGATTTAGTCACGGTTTTCTTAGTTTTGATTGTTGTTTTGGTTTTGTCTTCTGTGCCTGATTTCTTTATTAGTTAATTAGTCCCTCACCTGATTCTGTTTAAACTGATCATGTTCCCCTATTAAAGCTGTCTGTTCATTTACTTCATAGTCCGGTATTGTTCTCATGTTTGTATTTGTCTGCTCCTGGTTTATCCTTGTTCAATTATTTTTTAGGTATCTTTGGAATTCTACTTCGTCATCCACTTGGATTATACAGCTTCTGTGACAACAAGAGACTTTCTGTTCACAAAACCAAACCTGATTCCAGCGTATATGCAGAATATTGCTCTTATGGGAAATTCCAGCGTTATGGACGTGACATAAAAATGATCAGAGAATGAGTTACGAATAAATTGAATCATCTGTTTATATTTTACTGCACCCTTGTTGATAGAGTCTAAACATAGAAAATTTGTTCATGGACTGGCATTTTTTATTTTAAAAAGGGAAATAAACATGCGTTATGCATGTGACAAAAAAATGACAACAAACTTTGTAGGATTTCTGTGAAATAAAATGCACAATGCTGAAGCAATAATACCCAATGAATGGAGAAGGGATGCCTCTATAGAACATCAAATAGTTACTGTATTTTAATAATTTCCATGTGTCCATTTATGAGGAATATGAAGCGTTATGGATGTGACAATCCTGAAAATGGCTCTTACCAGACTATGAAAAATCATGCACTAAAAATAAAACAAATGCTTTACAAATTTGAAGAGAGATCTCACATGGGTATTTGAACCTCCAAATGTTCATATCTGTGCTGTTACCATAGTAAAAACAGCTGGTAAAAACTTGATATTTTCAAGGCAAGGTTGACATTTTCATGGAATTGACCTTATGACTTTATGACTCTAGGTAATGGTTCCAAAGGATAACAGCATAAAACAAATATTATTGATCTTTTTAATGTGTACTGATTTGTATGATACATTATTTGGTGAAACCTACTTTTTTCTCAGTGAAACCTTCTTTTTAGAACAAAATGAATATAAAGGGTTATAATAGCAGTGTTAAAAGGGAGTGAATTTAATGTCACCTGTCAATGTCTTTCTAATGTATTTTCTTTAAACAAAAATAGAACATGTCCAGGTGACACAAATTGTGACAGCATGCAAGACTGTACCAAGTACTGCACACAAGTTTACTTTGTTCTTTGTAGTAATACATTTTTAGTTTTAAAACCATGGACACGACAAACTGGCCATATCTTGTCCATAGTAATCACAGTAACTATTATAATAACCATACTTCAACCACTGATAGATCGTAGATTCTGAATTTCTAAAAAAAGCCATTAGTGTGTGAATTTTCTTAGAAATTCTGACTTGAGAGTACTGACAGGAGCTGAGGCAAGTGCACATGGTTCAGAACAACTGACCTCAAGGTTGGAGTTGAAATGATGACCTGAAATGGGCTGATTTTGGAACCCATAAAGAAAACTAAGTTGAAAGATCTGCGTCTAAAATGGGATGATTTCTTAATATGGCCCTTGTGGAGTATCTTGGTTGCACCCTACTGGCCATAGTTGTAAACTAAACTCCACCTTTAAAAGTTTACATTGTTCATCAAAAACGAAAATGAATTACAATGGTCTGTATCATAAATTTGAAGATCCAGCATCTGTAAACTTTTTATTAAACAAATGTTAGTGTTTTTAATGTTAGAAACCTGAAGTGTGGTAAATGGTGTTACAGTCAGAATGTTTACTAATGTGCAAAATGGGCTTTTTATCTTAATAAATATAACTTTCACTGATAAATAACTACACAATAAAAGGACAAATAAACAGGAGGATCTTTAACGGTGGAAGCATGTAGCCTATGAGCGGCAGGCAACCCCCCAGGTGTGCAGAAATGGTTTGACCCAATTCGTTAGCAGCCAATGATATTGACCCGTTAAAACTTGAAACTGGCGTCTGAATAACGCGTTGTTTACGTGTACTAGACGTGTATTTACGTTAAATACACGTCAAGTACACGTTAATTTTTCACACGTAAACTACATGTGTACTTAATGTGTTAAAATTCAGGTATATTTGACCCACTCGTCTTTCCATAGATGAATGCTCTAGTGTTTGTTTTTCGACCATGTTTTTTGTTGTGGTATAAGTGTAGTAACCATGTTTTTTTTGGTGCATTGATTACTTGGCAAAACCATGGATTTACTGCGGCAACCGTGTTATTTGGTTTTAAATGTAGTAAAACAATGGTCAATTTTCGTGAGGGCGTGTTCGGAGAGTAATGTCAGATTTAGGGTTTGTGTCTTTGAGTGTTTGGATTTGTGTTTAAGGTTTTGAGAAATCGAGGTGAGGATTCAAGAAATGTGTTTTAGCTATTCAGAAAAACGTAACAGCAGTATGTGTTTATGAGGTCATCACTTAACCTAACTTTCAACAGTTTTTTGCGTTTATTTCTATTTTAATATTCAAATGTCAGTGAGAAGCAAATAACAACTACTTATCGATCCGATCGACACTTGTGCACACAGCCCGTTGCACTTGAATGGAATGTGACCTTTTGTGTCCTCTGGATGGCAGATCATCTGAAGACGAGTTTGGTTTAGAAGCGGATGTGTTGACGCTTAAATCAGAGGAAGAGAATATTCGTGTTGTGTTCAATGTGAGTGAATACAGCGATGAACTGTCTACTGCTCTCTTAAAATGTCTATTTCAGCCGAAAAACACGGTAAGTCTGCGTTTGAATGCAGATGTTTCATAGCTGCCGCAGACATGTTTTTACTTTCATTTTCACACGTAAAGAAAAGAACGAAAGTACATTTTACTAGATGTCTGCTTTACTTCAGGAAAAACATCTTTGATCTTCAGTCGATTATCGTGTGCTTGAATCACATGGTCATTTAAATAACGTGAACATGTGTGTAGATGTGTTGTTGTCCACGTTTTGTATTGTGTTGAACAGATACAGATGAGAAGAATCCGACTGGAAGACACAGTCCTGATGTGGATCGACCGAACAGTAAGTGTCTCTCTCTCATGAGTTTTAAGACGTGAAACTTACTTGATTGACATGACAAATACTTACATACTGTCAAAATGTGTAAGTAAAAACCTGAAAATAAAACAGGGAAAAATAAAAATACAGATGATTTATACAAATACACTTTTGTTTAAGCTTTCCAATAGAAGAACATTTTCTGTTATTTGTTTTAATATTGTTACATATATTAGTTTCTCAGAATTGTTCTGTTGTTACAAATGAACAATACACAAAGCATCATCTATGTCAGTGGATTTGCACTTAACCCGGCTCATTGCCAGTGACAAATGGGTGAACGTCAACAAGCGACAAGAAAAACGCTGGCGAGAAGCGTGTGCGATTGCAATGACTTCATTCTTGTCTGTTGCTGTTCATGAAACTAACATCGCTTTATTTTCTGAATGTAAAATAAATGTCTTTATCTTGGGTCTGTAGTATTACAAGAAGTGGGTTGGTTCATTTTAGCTGCAACTTCAATAAAAAAGTAAAAAATCGTATAAATGAATTCTGCTCTAAACGATTATACGCATTAATGCCTCACACACATTTCATTTTACCTTAAGATCCACATGATCACAAAGATGAAATCTGCAGAGTTATTTGCGCTTGTGTCGAGTGATAATTGTTTCATGCACTTTCTTGTAAAATCCAACTCAAATCTTCCAAAAAAATCGATCTTAATATTTTTCTCACGCTGTCTCACCATCACACTATGAGGGCACGAGGATGAGACTGCATGGATTACAGCAAATACCATAAGTGCAGAACACAGTGTAAATAAATACCTTCAATACTGTGCATAATCATCACATGTCAAAGTCAAAGTCATAAAGCTCTCGCACAATCGCTTCTCTTTTTGTTCTCGTTATCAGTCCTAACTATGTTCAAAACAAAACCAGAATGATGAAATACTCGTCTTTTACAATTATATCTTCCAATTTTTTCTCAGGTAAAGATGAAGTGATTTTAATGAGGCGTTTAAAGAATTACATTTACATGTGCACTACATACAGTATAAAGGTGTAGAAAGTATGAGAGTACGTACTGTAGGTAGCGCTTATGGTATGGCTTGGGGTGGGAATCACAGGTTAACGCACGATACGATACTGCCACGATATTTCCCATGATACGGATGTATCATAACGCTTGTGATTCTGCAGCAGACGATATATAGTCAGAAAACCCGCCCGCGGTGTATCACGATATCTGTATACGGAGGAAAAGACATAAAAAAATCTTATGATGTATTTTATTTATTATAAAATGGGTCACCACTGATTGTTTGCTCAACATCAGTTACAAATGATAAGATAACAGAAAGAGTTGAAGAGCCACAGACCTGGATATTAAACCCTGTTATGTTACATTCACATGAATCATGAGAACCTCTCTATTTCAAATGCAAAACACGAGCAGCCAGAGTGTTTACATGAAGATATAAATCAGTTCTTATCTGTTACATAGAAGTTGTGATGCTAGGAACTGTGTCAAAAGGAACATTGGTGGTATTGTGCAGTAGGTAAAGTGCAGTAACCGTGTGTCTTTGATTCTTGGTGATATCAAATGGTTCTGTAGATTTATTACTACAATATTTGACTAACTTTGCCATGCTTAAGATGTTTTAACATTACAGTAAATAATCCACATTCCATAAAAACAACACGTGTTTCAGTGAGTGATCTGAGGATTGTTCTGCTGGGGAAGAGTTCTTCAGAAAACATCAGAGTGATGAAGTCTATTCTGGGAGTAGATCTGAGACGCAGTGAAGCTCCTTCAGAGGATTCACAGAATCACAGTGTGAGAGTCAGTGGACCAGTGGAGAACAGACACATCACAGTCATCAACAGTGTTAATCTGCTCCAGAGGAAACTCTCGTACTCTCAGATCACAGAAAGAATGAAGGAGTGTGTCAGTCTGTGTGATCCAGGACCTCACGTCATCATACTCATACTACAGCATCATGACTTCAGTCAAGACGATAGAAAACAAGTGAATAATGTGCTGAAAGAATTCAGTGAAGAGGCCTTGAAACACACAATAGTTCTGACTACTGATGAAGAAATATACAGAACCAAACAACCTTCTCTAGTAATGAATGAACAAGTCAAACAGTTAAGTCAGGAGTGTGGAGGAGGACATCTTCAGTTCGATGAAGGTCAAGCAGCATGGCTCTCTGAGATGTTCAGAAGAATAGACGAGATAGTCAAGACAGAACCTGATGAATATCTCATACGTGACATCTTTGAAGATGCAGAAGGATCATCTGTTGATCGAGAGCCAAAGGAAGAAGACTTTTATTTAGATGATGGAAGATCTGAAGAGAGCCATAAAACCAGAAGTGATGATGGAACTACTTCTTGTAAGTATTTAAGAAAATGCTTCTGTAAATATGACTACAGTTTCATCCACATTTAACTGTTATGATTCAAGGAAGCAAAAAGTTATATTAATGACTGTGTAGGTGTTAGGTAATATGAAGTTAATATTTGTTGTTCTTATGGGGACAAATAGCATTATAAAAACAACCAAAAACCACAAATGTCTTTTATCGCCAAAAAATTATATACATTTTTTGAATTGTTTAGTGATCATAACCAGTGGACGGTACAATATCTCCTACAAATTAAACTTCATTTTAATATAACTGTCATGCAGCCATATGTTTGTTATAGTCTGTTATATGTTTTTCAGCATCAGTGAGAGCAGAATCAAAGCTGAATGTGGTGTTGTGTGGAGCAGATGCAACACTGAAGGTCTTCATGTCTGAACTTCTGAGAGGAAAAATAAATCAACCTTTAAATCAGAAAGTCTCCATCTCATCAGTGTGTGTGAAGAGAAGAAGAAGATACATGGACGTCAGATCAATGTTGTGGATCTTCCAGCTCTGACTGGACTCACATGAAGAGATGATGTGTCAGACTCTCAACTGTGTGTCTCTCTGTGGTCCTGGAGCTCATGTGTTTCTCATCATTCTTCCTGTTGGTTCATTGACTGATGAAGATAAAGAAGAACTAGAGAAGATCCAGAAGATATTTAACTCCACTGATCACTTCATGATGATTTTCACCACTGATGTCCCTGTTGACAGACATGTGACAGATTTCATAAAATCATACTCTGAATATCAGAGATTGATCCGTCTCTGTGGAGGACGATACAGAGTCATGGGCTTACAAGAGAAATCCAAACAGATTCCAGATCTGCTGGAGTACATAGAGAACATGAAGACTGAACCATATTCACTTCAGATGTTTGTCAGAGCTCAAGAGATGAGAGTCAGGCGAGAAACTGAGAAGAAATATGAAGAAGAACTCAAGAGAATGGAGAATAAAATGTTGCAGCAGAAGATTCAGCCAGAGGTTATATTCTATAAACATTTATTACTGTTATCTCAAAGTAATGATACATAGAAGAATTAAGAATACTGGAAAATGTTACAACAAATATTTTAATATAAAGCCAATTTAAAGTTTAACACCCACTTTATTTTCAGGTGCTGGTGACTCGGAGGATCTGAAGGGTTTGACAGTTGTGCTGATCGGGAGGACAGGAAGTGGAAAGAGCGCAACAGGAAACACAATTCTGTGACGAGATGAGTTTAAATGTCTATTAAGCAGAGAATCAGTGACGAGTGTTTGTGAGAAAGGAGTTGGTGAAGTTGATGGTGGATCAGTATCTGTTGTTGATACTCCAGGACTGTTAGACACAACACTGACAAATGAAGAAGTGATTGAAGAAATAGTGAAATGTGTTTCACTGTCATCACCTGGACCTCATGTCTTCATCATTGTGATGAGTGTTGGACGATTCACTAAAGAGGAGTCAGACACTATAGATCTGATGAAGAAGATATTTGGTCCTAAAGCTGCACAGTTCAGTATCGTTCTGTTCACCAGAGGAGATGATCTTAAGGTGAATCTATAGAAGATTATGTGAATCTGCAGAGCTGAAGAAACTGATCACAGACTGTGGAAACAGATTCCTGATGTTTAATAACAGAGATGAACAAGACAGAAGTCAAGTGACTCGACTGATAAACATGATAGAAGAGATGAAAACAACAAATCACGGCCAATATTTCACTAACAGCATGTTTGAAGAGGCAGAGATGAGCATTAAAAAGAGAATGGAGGAGATACTGAAAGAGAAAGAGAGAGAAATTCAGACTCAGAATGAGGAATGTAAAGCTAGTTATGAAGCAGAAATGGAACGGCTCAAGATCAACCTGGAGGATGAGAGAAAAAGGATAGAAGAGGATCGAGAGAAAACTGAGAACATGTTCAGATTAAAAGAGGAAGATCTTAGAAAAGAGTTTGAAGAGCAAAAGAAAACAGAACAACAGAAACAAGAAAACAAGAAACAGAAACGATTAGAGGAAGAAAAACAACTAAGAGCTGAACATCTTCAGAAGATAGAAGAGATGAAGAGAGAGACTGAACATCAGACATCACTTTATGAAAAGAAGAGAGAGAGAGACATACAGACAAGATCAAGAGAAGATGAAACAACATCATGAAAGATTATAACAAATTACAAAGAACAAGAAGAAGAGATTAGAAGAGAGAATCTGAGAGAAAAAGAGAGAAGAAGAAGAGAGAGAGAGAGGGAGAGAAGAATAAAAGAAGCTGAAAAAGACAGATATGAAATTCAAGAGAAATTAAACGACAAGAGAGAGAATGGGAGGAAGACAAAACGACAGATGAAGAACGAGATGAGAGAAGAGAAGAGAGAGACATGAAGAACAACTGAGAGAAAACAAGATGATCTGGAGAAATGAGAAGACATTTGAGAAAGAGAGAAGAAGAGAGACGAGAAAGAAGAGAGAGAGAAACTGAGACGAGAGAAAGAAGATAAAGAGAAGAATATCAAGAGAAGAAAAATGAAAACATTATGGAGAAGAGAGAAAGAGAGAGAACGAGAAGATGATGAAAAGAGAAGAAGAGAGAGAGATGGGAGAAAAGAATTGATGATATTAAAAGAGAACAAGAAGAGGAGATCAAGAGAAGAGAAACACAAGAGAGAAAGAGAAAAGAAAGAGAAGAGGAAGAGCAAGAAAGAAGGAAGGAAGAACATGAGCGGAGAATAAAAGAGATGAAGAAAAACATGAAGAGAAGAAACAAGCTTTCAGACAGAAGAAACAGATGAAGCGAGGAGAGAGAAAAGAGACCAGAGCACATGAGCGGAGAATAAAAGAGATGAAGAAGAAACATGAAGATGAAGCCAGAACACAAGCAGAAGAGTTAATGAGTTCAGAGAGAGAAAAGAGCAACATGTTGAAGAGCTGAAACAGAAGCTGGAAGAACTTCAGAAACAACACGAGTTACTGGAAAACCTCCATCAACACTTCAAACAACAGAAAGGAGAAGAAACAGAAGAGCTACGAAACAAGTGAGACACAAAACTGTCATTCAATTATAGAATATAATATATAAAACATGTCCCACACTTCAGATTAAGATGATTCACTTTATTTCCGTGAGAAATAACGGGAGACTCAAGCCCAAAAAGCCAAAGTTGGAAGGTATGGATACGACCAGCACACCCAAATTATCCACTTCAACACAGCCTCCATTACTCGCAAACGGGGGTTAAACTTTGAAAAAGGATATATGAGCGCGCCAAATCACAGACTAATATTACCATTTAGAATTAGTATTTTTACTTTACAAATTAAGACATGACGGGTTCACACGAGATTACGACACAGACAACCTCTGCAATTATTACAAATGACTAGAGGTCGCCAGGTAATACTAATCCCGTGCGAATAGGTCTTAGTTAGCCCGGGATTAGCATTGTTTCCGACTTCTGTCACACCGGACATTGATTAATTTCAGTGCTTTTAAAGATTGTATCAAAGTTATATTTTTTTCTGATTTGTATGTGTTTCTCTGCTCACTGCTGGATCACTCGTAGATGATCCGGGCACAGAGGCGAGGTCACAATGAATTCACTCCTGTCTCTCTCCCCATTGTTTATGAATGCTAGAAACCCGCGCTACAGAAAATCTTGCGCAGCTTATCAGTGATTTCTGGGTAGGGTCGCACGACTAGAGTTTCACAGTCAGAACATTATCATATAGACACGATCACAGTTCTCATACATACAGTAGTTCAATATCTGATCAATTATTCTTTTCGTTAAAAAATGCTATCATGTGTTGTGGTGGTCAGTGTGATGAACAAGAACATGTCCATGGTGGTAACGGCCACCCCGGCCACCCCGGCCACCCCCTTGCTCCGCCACTGTCAACTGACCCTGATGTAAGGACTGAAACTCATGCCTAACGATTGTTATATCTAAAGACGGAGCTGCTCTACTTCTGTGATGAGACAAGAATATAGTCAGCCTGAAGATAATTAAATGTTTATTCTTCTGTCAATACGTATCTGCTTTGAATCCTGTATATTGTGTTGCAGTCATTGGTGATCTTATTTCTGTATCTATAATGTCTTATGTTGAGTTAAACATAGTGTGGTTTTATCAGAAATGGTGCTGTTTAAATCGAAAATTACTTCAGTAATGAAAAAGGAATTATTAGGCTAAAAGAAGAATATAAAACATTAATTTCATCCTTCATATTGTGTGGGATGATTTATTTAACTTATTTTAATTCGATTAGACAAGCGATGGATAAAAACACAGCTTGGATGTACAGTAGACTACTCATTACTGACGTGTAGTGAGGCCAAACGGACCCGAGAAAAAGATTTTAGGCTGTTGTTGTGGGAACGTTCCCTTAACATCCGTTTCTGGTTCCTAGAAAGTTTTGTTTTTGTTTTTCCTTATGAAAACAAAAACGTTAGTTTCATGGTTTCTATAATGTTAGAGGAATCAGAAGCAGATACTAACGTTCTATTTCCTTAAAAACTTTCCTGGAGAACCAAATACAAACCAAATACAAAACCATCAAAAACAAGTGTTAGAGGAGAATTCTGTGAATAAAAATGTAAAGCTGGGACATTTATTAGATGTTTTTATAGATCTCGAGATCTTTAGCATATATACTGTATATATCTGTCAAAACCGAAACTATAGAAATGATTAATAATAATTGATTAAAGCGGTGATCTTTTTGCAGTAATACACTCAGATATGGCATCTGTGCAGTGCATCAGCCCCACATGTTTTATTAGTCCTTCACACATCTTAGATTTATGGGTAATGTAGTTAAAAGGTATGAACGCATTACAGAGATGACTCTATTTTAATGTGCACAATAATAAAGGTAATGAACAACCTACTACTCATATAACACATACGCTCATAACACCAGTGACACTCGTCACTAAATGTGTCGGAGCCAAAACTGTTTTAGTAAATGCTCCACTTTTGTTGGGAACACATCATTTCAGGTCAATTCTTAAATCTTCAAGTTTTAAAGTAATGTCTCATTATACAGTGATGCTCTCACATTTGAGTCATATAAACAGCCGGTGGTGTGTAATTCAAAAGACTTTAATGAGTAAACAAAACAGATTAACATACAAAAGTCTATCTTTCTGTTTAATATATTCAGATTAAAGCATTCTTTACAACAGGCTCTAATCTGTAGCATAATAAACGTTTTGATGCTGCGAAACAGTTTCCTTATATAGTGAAATTGGTCCATTTAATATCAAACAGCATGAATTTAACATTAAACCTTTAACATCATTGCAAATGTTATAAGTTCTGAATGAACAATAAAAGTGAGTGAAAGTCTTTATGTAGCTATAGCCTAGTAAAACTAATCATGAAGATGTTTAACAGAAACATCGCAACGCAAAATCTTCTGTTTATTCATCACTGTGAATTAAACACAATTACAACAATTAACTTATTTGTCTGGAAATGTGAGTAATATTGATCCAAAAGACTTCAGCTGAAAGACAGTTTCATTTCCACTGGATTCACTTCATTCACTGCAAGGAGCTGTAAATGAGACGCGCTTAATACAAGTTCATGCTTTTTAGACTAATTTCCATTTGGAAATGTACGTCAGACTCACGTTCTTCTTCCACTTCAATCACCTCCTGTTGAGGGGGTTGAGACCACCGCACTGTCACGTCTTTAAATCCTCTGCTAGCCAGAATAGATCCCAACTGTTAACAATAATAATGATGATAATAATAATAATGTTGTTGTAGTGGAGTAGGCGGGGCGAGACGGTTGGAGACCGGTGAGTGAGTGTTAAAGAGCGCCAGCTGTCCGCGCACCGGTCTCGTATCACGTAGGAGATCGGGAGCATAAGAGAACGAGCGACCGGACCGTCGAGGAGAGAGGACCGGCCCAGACATGTTTATGTTTGTATTTATGTTTTATTCGCCGGCCGTCGACCGTGAGCGGCAACTGTAGAATCTTACCCTGTTTTAACAATAAATGCGGCACTTTCAGACAACTGTCTCCTACCCTGTTCTTCAGATGTATTTGATTAGTAATTATTTGAAATAAGTTTGTTGTTTCTGTCCTCACCTGTTGAAGGATGTTTTCTCTTATTGTGGAGTCAGTCAAATCCTCTTCGGAGCTGAACCGCATCTTTACAGCTGTTCTCTGTTCACAGATGTCTAAACAAAAATGATAAGCACTTCTCCCTGACTCTTATTAACAGAAATATATGATGTGAAGACTTTATTATAAAGGGTACGGACGTGTCGTCACTTGAGCACGCAGCGCGTCCCCGTGGGTAATAAAACACCAGGAATTTAACCATATCAAAATCTCCCTGTACGATTATACCTCATTGAGAAGAAACGTGCCATAAACCTCCTCTTTTCTTCATCCTCTCATCATAACTGTTGCTCAGAGGTGTGAGTTATAGTGTGAGATGTCAAATGACCTAAAATCCCTTTGATCAAATAAAATCATTGCACAGATGGAGCTTGACAAAGGTCATCTCTTGTATTTTCTGACATTCTCTATGTTAGGCGAGGAAGACCTGTCGTTTCATACAGTCATGTGACCACTGTAATATTGAGACGATTCTGCTGTTGCGATAACACGATCTGGATAATATTGTTACATCCCTACAGCTCACAATATCAGGAAACACAATTCCCTTTGCTGTACTTTGGTGGCAGGTTTGCCAGTAACTTACTGCAGATTTAATGTACAATTTTGTTTTAAGCATAAACGTACATAGTTTATATATTTTTCTTTCATAAAACAAGACTAAATATCTTGGGTCACTTTTGTTGTTATGAAAATGTCCCGTAATTTCAGAAGTTTTTAAATTTTACAATCTCTATTTTTGAATCTCTGCTCCGTTTAGTCGTTCTGAACAGCAGTCGATTCTGTTTGTGATGACGAAGTGTCATGGATTGTCTTGGGAGACAAGGCAGGAGAACCCAATTGCAGGCAGACAAGGCGAGGGTGTGGGACAAACAGATATTTATTAATACAACAGACACTACAAAAAGGCAAAACAAAACGATGGGGAAGACTGGGAAAACTATTAAGTAAAACAAGGACGGACTAACTAAACTAAGAAAACAAACACTTAATACACACACTAAACTACACTTACTGGAGACGGGGGTAACAGGAGCCTGGAGGACACGGCAAGGTACAAGAATAAACAGCATGCAATGACTTCCACAACATTCACAAAGACTTTCACGGGAAACATTCATAGGGACTTATCGCAAGATTCACATACAATGAACGAGAACAGGACAATGAACACGAGGATGATTTAAAGGGGCAGGTGTGGGAATGAAACACTGATGGGAAGGCAACAAGGAACCGAGATGGCGGGAAACACTGACGAGACACGAGAAGGAGCATGGCATGCCAAAATATAAACAAAGCCATGTCTTTCTCACACAAAACCCAAAGGCTATGCCATGATTCCACCGCAAGATCAAGAATACACATGACATGATGGTGGAATAATGACAATAAGATGTTAGTACACAGCAAATGTTTTCCAGATCTTCAGATCTTTAGGAGACCTTTGACAGACGCACCTGTGATGTCTGAAAAACGAATACATGAATAAATCGCTTAGCGTGTCTTAACGTACATAAACATCGTGTCGTGTCGTGTCTTGCCCGTGCTTTACCTTATCTGTGGATACCTTACCTTGCCTGTTGTTTTGTGACGTGTGTCGGGTTGTTTTGATTTAGTTTTTTGCCCCCTCGTGGGAAATCTTTGTTTCTTGTCGTTATATATATTATTTAGTCTTGTCTTTGTCACCCCCCATCGTGGGCTTTCATTTTGATCCTGTTTTGTGTATAATAATGAAGTGAAGTGAAAGTGACCTATTTGTCAAGTATGGTGACCCATACCTGAAATCTGACCTGCTTTTACCCATCCAGTGAGTAGTGAACACACACAGCATGTGATGAACACACGTACACCGGAGCAGTGGGCAGCTATCTCTGCAGCGCCCGGGAGCAAGTAGGGGTACAGTGTCTTGCTCAAGAGCTCCTCAATCATTACCCGCCGGGCCTGAGGATCCAACCGGCAA
Source organism: Triplophysa siluroides (assembly GCA_006030095.1). Classification (NCBI taxonomy): domain Eukaryota; kingdom Metazoa; phylum Chordata; class Actinopteri; order Cypriniformes; family Nemacheilidae; genus Triplophysa; species Triplophysa siluroides. The sequence continues at coordinate 78,769 of VCII01000250.1, read as the reverse complement.
CCTTCTGGTCACGAGTCCGACTCTAACCATTAGGCCACGACTGCCCTTAATAATAAACCGTTTGTTAATACTTCATCACCGTCATCTTGTTAAGTGACCTCTACTGGTGACATGAAGCACCTATTGAGTGACTGGACTTTAATCTCTGAAGCGCTCTCTAAACTAAACGCATGCTGAGAGGAGGTAAGAAAACCTGCTGAGATGTCCATTGTTTTTTCATGTTGAAACGACAGATTCAAACCTTTCATGACATTGTAATATCTAAAGCATCAGAGTGGGTTACTGTTGTGAGCGTTTAAACATATGACATGACATGACACATTAGCTCGATGTGCTGTACAAGAGTCACGTACCTGCTATGAACCCATAGACTTCAATCTCTCTGACGGTCAGAATCTTGCCATCTCCAGGAATATGAATGTGCACATAACGTCCCTTCATACCACCACAATAGAAGGTCTCAGTGGCACCGGATGGAATCGTAGAAATCACAGCACATCTACAGAAGATAAGAGACAGTTGACGTTGATATTTGTTTCTATTTCTTCTGAAATCAATGATCAAAAGTCACAGAAAAGCCTCACATGGGGTTGCTGTAAAAGTCTTGAGAAACGTTTCCCACACGAATCACAGCCCCATTTATCCGAGTATATAAAGAGGGACTGTCTTTGTTAGTGATGAGCACTCTGTTGACCTTGTACACGTTTAACAGGTCGACTCTCCACCACGGGTCTGTCTCTCCGTTGTATGGGTATAGGTATCAGGCAGACCATCAACAGCATGTGATGAGACAAACCCATCAAAATCTGATGACTGACTGCTTACACCCAATCGTGCGGAGTTTCTCTGACAATGTTTCAGGAATAAAACACAAGTCATCTAATACAGAAAGTCTTCAAAATGCTGTTTATTACTGTGTTCAATGGCCCTCATTTATCAATTATAACAGTTTGGAAAGACATCACTGCTGCGGTCAACAGCGTCGGCGTAGTGAACTGAACTTCTTCAGGTTTTTATTTGATTTATTGGATATGTATGTTTTGTAATCATCACTGCAAATGGTTATATTTCACTATTATTTTACACTGATAATATCGTTGTTTTAAATAACTTTGTTTGTGTAGTGTATTTAAACAAAATTATAATCTGACTTCATTGAATAACTGTGTTTGAGTTAGCCAACATGAATGTGTTTATGTTTAAACGAATGTAGATGTAAAAGTAGCCTGCTGGTCATTTTTGAGGTGCAAATTATAGAACTATATTATGTAATTTTTTTTACAATTTTCTTCATTTAGGTAAATAAAAAATGGTCTGTGGCGGAGGACAGATGAAATTTTCAAAACAGCATAAATGTTTAAAATCTAATGCTGCTAATCTTGCATTTCAGGCTTCTTAAATCAAGGACATAGTTTCATAGATGCTTCATTTATTTATTTTCTCTTACAGATCTGTCAGGGGAAAGAACCAGCGGTCTTCAGCCCCACAAACAAAGCCAGGCAACCTCGAGCTGTGACCCAGTGCGCGTCTTTCACACACACAAGCACAAATAAACATGGCACAAATGAAAAAAACATTACAGCTTGCGTGTTTACTATTTGTCAAACTGTCGCAGTCCCCAGCTGGAGTGACCTCTCAAATCCACTAGAGGGCACTGCCCAAATCACTCTGACATTACCCATAAACCATTGCCCGGACTCATTATCTATCATTTCTTTCACCTGTGTCCTGTTAACTCTTCTTTGTCTGCTTGTATAAACCCGGTTTTCTATGTCTGGATTTCTGGCTTTCACCTTGATGTCTTTGGATCGCTCTGTTTGCCGTTGTCTTGTGGATTTGTTTGCTGTGTTTGGACTGAGAACATGTGTTTGGATTTCTGCCTGTTTTTGGGTTTTGTCTTTGGAGACCGTTCTTTAATAAACTGCATTTGGCACCTCATCCGTGTGTCTTCACGCAGTTCATCACACAAACAAAGCTATCCCCTCGCAAATAGATCAACTTACCCATTGCGTCTTATATTGATTATTGCAGTTTTTAATGTTTAACTTTTAATTTTGTATTTAAAGTGTCGTAAATAATTTTTGAAGTAGCCTAAAATCTCATCAGTTTTTTTTAAACCAAAGCACCCATTAGCCTTGTAATTTCAAACAATTAAATGCATATATGATTAGGCTAGAAAATAAAATATTTTATTGATGTAATGAAAATAAGAAATCGCTTTGGAATCTATTTTTACATTTCTTTTACCAAACAAAAGAACTGTAATCTTTCTATTTGTCATAATTTTCTTCAGTTATCAAAAGGGTAAAGTGTACATGGACCTTCACCTGATCACACAACTTGCGTACACGAGCTGAGATTATGTCTTGGCGTGAGATTTGATCATCGTAGCAAACGCCCACGAACATATTGATAAATGCCAAGTTTTGTGTGGAAGCAAGCGCACAGTTTTCTGCCGCATGATTGTTTGATAAATGAGGGCCAATGTGTTTGTTTCCTTTTGCCTTCTCCTGAACTGATGAAAGTCCTGTGTTAAAAAACAACATTCATATTCTGCATAATTTTATATCGATATTTCACAATATTTAACTAAATAATACAAAAGTTGAACACAGAGTTAACAAACAACGTAACACCCATTGTAGAAAAGTGACAAAATAACAACAATATGATATAAATTGTGTGTTAATAAACAAAGAGAGATGTTGTAAAATATGACTTTTAAAGACAATACATGAAACACTGATGTTGTACTTTACCAGTAAAACCAGAAGACACCTGTAAAGCTTCTCCATGTCTGATTAAATCTGTCTGTCTGTCTGTCTGTCTGTCTGTCCGTCTTCAACAATAAACACTGTGACTAATATCAGTATGAAGACCCGCCCTGTCTCTCCATCACTCTCTATCTATGTCACGCTCAGGGATGGGCAGTATTTATGATACATGTATTTGAAATACGTATTTTAAACACAAAATGTTTTTGGGTAATTTGTATTTGACAGTGTTGATGAAAATACCTTCATATTTTGTATGCAGATAGGAGTTTTACTTACTCAAAGCTGTTCTGAGGGCAGAAAGAAAAATCATTGGTTCGCGGAGACAACCAATGAAATCATAGAGGAGGCGGGACCCCAATATTTTGCGAGGACATTCAAAAAAGCATCCGAGACGGAAGACATTTGCAAAGGTAAGTACTGTTTTTTTGTTAATTGATTACAAAGATTATCAGTAGTAACATAACAGGTATATGATAGAGATCACGTTTGAACTAGAAAAGCCTTATTAACTAGCCAGTTGAGTTTATTGTCTAAACTTTAGTTTTTGTTTTGCACAAGACTGACACTTCCGCTATTGCGCGCCATTATTATTTCATCGAGTGCATTTATTAAACGATTGTTTTATACGTCCGCCGCGATAATGTTGATAATAGTAGTCATAGCCATAGTTTAACACTACGAGCTCTGAAATCAAGCGAACCTGCGGTTTCCGTCATCCGCAGAGAGTCTTTGTCTTTGCAAGTTTGCAAATCAGACAGTTATCAGGACAGGTATTGCTGTATGGTCTACATTTCTATGTTGATATGTGACTATAAGAGCGTCCCTTAGGTCTATAGGTCAGTTTTACAGTCTGTGTGCTGCTCTCAGGGCAGGAGAAGTCTATAGGTCAGTTTTACAGTACAGTCTGCAAACTGTTGTAATTCCTACACCGTTCACATGATTTGGATGTAAATACACATCTTGTTAGTTTCATTTGAAATCCATTGTGGTGGTGTATAGAGCCAAACATGTTAGAATTGTGTTGATGTCTCAATATTTATGGACCTGACTGTATGTCCAAATTTGCTGTATTTCAGGAAAAAAAGAAAAAAGACACTGTACTTCTTAAATGCTTTAATATTGAGGTGTCAAATTTGACAAGCACTTTTTAATACTTTATTGGTTAGACATTTGCCAAACCCCGTGACAGACATAAAGGGTGATTAATAATAATGATTTATGACAAAAATTAAATATCACAAAATATGGAGATAGGAGGTTTCAGAAGGGAAGCAGCGATATGCTTGGTTGAAATAATCAATTCTAGTATGTTTGCATTTGTTGGATCAGTTTGAATTGACGTTAAAAATGATTCAAATAACATATTCAAATATTAGGCTAAAATTGCGCAGTCCATAATTATTCATACAAACCCAGAAGCTCTTGTGATGTTATCTTAACAGCCGCAAGAAATAACGTGGTTTATTTTATAGATGTGTAACCCTTGTTTGTGTGTCCTTTCACTTCCTCAAGAGCTCTCCACATGTGTCCGGCGGTGCGGCAGGTCTTGTGAGTGGTGTCAACAATGCTTCTGAAATCACACTGACCATCAATAACTCCAGTCTGACACAAGCTTTAACACAAAACAGCGTCGCTACGTCCACATCCACCACACAAGAGATCACTCTCACCATAGCAGGTACACACACAATATGTCACACACTCTTAACACCATGTCTACACACACCGCTTGTTCTAATGGGATTACGTCCGGTGTGGACGACATGTGTAATTATAATGTGTTCTAATGCCTTCTATTGTCTCTGGTCGCGCCGCATCCGGTCTAGACACGGTGTTACAGTAGCACATCATAGGTTAAGGCCCGGCCACACCAAGGACCATAAAGTTGTAAAAATCATTGTGTATTTCAGCAGAGCAGAGTTTACACCCCGAGGAACAATGTGGTCGAGATTACTTCCATTTTTATTGATTATGCCGATGAATGATTAAACATTCACAGCAGCGTTTAAAATGTGAAACTGCAGTGAGATTTGAGAATAAACATCGTCTGTTAAAGCGATACTTCACCCAAAAATGAACACCTTCCAGTTGTTCCAAATGTGTATAAATGTCTTTGTTGTGATGAACACAGAGAAAGATATTTGGAAGAATGCCCCAAGACAGTTTTCTCCCCCACGTGATTCCCATAGGAGGAAAAACTACAATGGTAGTCAAAAGTGCCCAGAACCGCTTGCTGTCCTCTATTCTTCAAAATATCTTCTTATGTTTTCAACAGAACAAACAAAATGATAAAGTGATTTTTCCTACTATATGAGTCAATGGGGGACAAAATCGGTCTGGTTATGAGCATTCTTCCAAATATCTTTCTCTGTGTTCATCATTATACACATTTGGAACAACTCGAAGGTGAATAAATGATGAAAGAATTTTTATTGGGTGAAGTATCCCTTTAATTATTAGTTAATGTTCTTGATCAGATGGACCTGACAGATTGAAAGGTCTTCACTGGAAGTGGTAAAAATGTGCTATATTGGAATAACCTTTATCTGTTTCCTGTGTAACACGTACCATGGTCAGCTTAAAAAACCACAGTAGTTCCTTCTCATATGGTTTCTTTAATAAAACTGTGGTCATTTGGTTTTAGGCATTTTTATACACCATTCAAGGCAGTGTTTCTCAATTTCAGTCTCTGCACTTTGAGCCAGCATGTTTAGACTGTGCCTTAGTTGAATTTACATATTTATGTTGCTTTCATAAAAATGTCTTTATACTATCGGTTTCCCAGACGAGCGTCAACAAACACACAACGTTCCTTTAGGATTTTGTTTTGAAGTATTTGAGGATCAGGGGTGCACTCCAGAAAGCTGGTTATGTGACATACCCGGGTAAGTTTAAGGGTTAGTTAGCTGAAAACCCCAACTTGCGGTCTAAAAACGGAGATCATTTTCAGGGTATGTAAGTAACCATAGCAACTCTCTCTCTGAAGATAACCTGCTCTGGAGAAGATCATGTTCAGGGTTAGTTCATTTGAAGGAAAGTTACATGTGCATGTGTTTGTTTTGATGAGCGTCAAGTGGGCCTGAAAGCACAGATTACGTATAATATATAATCATTTTACAGCAATATTACAATCACATTTCCAATCTCCCCCATCTCAATTCAGCATTCACAACTATTTTTTTATTAACTTTATTATCCAACCTTTAAAAATGAAATAATGCAAGCTGTTATTGTTTAACTGTATTTATATTAAATACTGTATAACTTTGAAATTGGTTTATTAAAACATCTCCAAATATCACTGGATAAATATACACACCTTACAATTTCCAACAGTTAATGGATGTTAAGAGTGAAGTATTTTAACTCCACTGTATATCATTACTCTTGTCCACTTATTATGCAATATTGATCCATTGGGTCAAAGATGTTTTGTGTCCTAATGGTTAGAGAGCCAGATTTAAAACGCAAAGGTTGCAAGTTCGATTTGGCAGGTTTTCAAACTAGGTCTACATATGGTCACGAAGCGAGTAAGCTATCACTTGCCTTGCTTTCAGTCAAAATTACCTTCTGATTACGAGGTAGACTTAAGGACTGTGGAGTTCAGTATCTAAAGGTGACAATGAGCCTTTCAGGAGTAATTTAGTCTCACTACGGTCTTCATGTGATATACTTTGAATGATGACCCTAGAATTAAAAGAGCCTCCATTAATATTCAACTGATGGCTTAGAGTCAGAGACGACATGGCCATCAAAATGAGCAATGTGTGGTAAAATACCAGGTACCAAAGATAGCCGGCCCGTTAACAGTGAATTCCGTAGATTTAATTCTTCTGTGAAAAACCTCCAGGAAGCTTACGTTTCCATGGTGACTCGTGAACTCTGAGATCCATTGACAATGTCTTCATGTTGTTATCGTGGGCGCGTAACTCTGGAGGTTGACTGAACGAACTCTTCTCCGGTGTTTTGGAGCCGTCATACCCCGAGTAAGCGAGGTTTGTGTTGATCAGCGAGAGTTCCGGTTCAGCTGACGGTAAATGAACCTTTCTGGAAACACCCCACGACTGCACGACAGCAACGAACAGTAGGAGGCGTTATACACAAAGGCTGTAATGCGCCAAACAACGAGGAAGAAGAATCCGGAGGAGTTAATTTCCACCAGAAGATGGCAGTAGTGCAGCTCTATGAATTCAGGATCCATTAGAAACCAAAGAAAAGAAAGAGCTCGCGCGCTCAACACACTTACGTCAACAATACACTCAATGCGATATTTAATGTATCAATGTTACGCCGCTAGTTTTGAACGTAACGTTTACAAAAGGTTTCCTAGGCGACCTGAATTCAGCGTGTGTTTGCGTCATTAACGCTTACGTCATAAAGAGAGTCGACGCTGTAAACAGATCTTATCAAGACGCCGAGTTGAAGGATCTTCTCAGTGCTGTTTATAGCGAAAGCAACGACGGATCTCACAGAACTTGCTATCAAGTGTTTGCAGACGGTCAGCTAGCGACGATACGAAACTCGACAAGTCCACACAGACAGACGATCGTGAAAAAGACCGAGTTAAAGAGCTTCACATGGCGTCTTCATCTCTTACAGCAAACGACATGGAGAGAAATCGAGGTGAGTGACGAATACATCCCAAAATAAACCATCTTCTTCAAAATATAGATTCAGATAATATGACAAAACGCTTGTTTACTGACTCGAGAACAGCACAACATCAGACTTGTTTTGTTTAGCGAGTGTTCATCTCAAGATTGATCATGTTTGAATGCGTTTTAAATGAAAAACATTTCTGTTTGTGTTCAGGTTTAGTTCATTTCATCTCTAAGTGTGTTTTAAAGGATTAAGTGTCGATGTACAGTACTGCAGTTTCAAGTATAATGACAAAAAAATGAAGAATATCACATAATTGTCTTTTAATTTCTTTTTAATAAGTATAACTTTTTCATAGTTAAATCTTGTCGAGTCGTTTCATAGAGAATTATGATCGTTTTAGTGTGTAAGTGTAATTTACCACCTAATAACAGCTTTATTGTGTATGTTTGTCTTTGTTTGATCTAATAGATCAACAAACAGAGAAGAAGAAGAAGAAGAAGGGTGTGCGCGCCTGCTTTAAGAAAGGATGGCGGGCTGTGAAGGGCTGCTGCTCTTGCACCCGAAGCAATGACCTGGATCCATCTGAAGAGCCGTATCTACCAGTCTTGAACCCGGTGGTCTTGGCAGACACAGCTGATCGCCCTGGTTGTGACTGGGAGCAAACGCCTCTTGAAGATCCGGTCGATCCTTCTGGACTCAAGCAAACCGCTCCAGAAGAACCAACTGACGACAGAGCAGGTCTGTCTAACCGTGAGAAATTAGCTCCAAATAATTAAAAAGCATTTTTTTCCAAATCCGTCACCAAAGCTCTACTACGCCCTGTGGTGTTTGTCGGACAAAATGTCGGTCAGTCACAGGGGCACGTAATATTGGCGTTATGATTTGTCGGATCACCTGTCAATCAAACTGCTTTCGAAGGGTTAATTGCACCTTATTTATTTCAGCTGAAGTCTGAAGCACACTTTGAAAGCACACTTGTAACAATAACCTATTAGTGTAATATATGTTTCATTAAGAGATTTCACAATATCACTGTACAACATGTCTGTCAAAGTGGGCAGCGTAACTGTTTCTGTTCAGTTCAAATGTGTTGCCTGTACATTCTCAACACCACAGTAAACTAAACCCTACTGCAATGGCACGAATGTCCAGCTGTTTGAGATATTTGATATGCAACAGATCTAATATTTGACATTTGGGAGGTGAAACTTATGCAAAACATAACTGACAACTTCATTAAATAATCCTTCGGTGGCTCTGGGAGTCAGTTTCATTACTTTGATTCTTAGTGATGCATTTCTGCTATCTGGTGGTAATTTCCTTGATTTTTCTTTACTCTTCTCTGTTTTTATCTTTTAAAAATCAAACAGAAGAGAAGAAGAAGAAGAAGGGTGTCCGTGCCCGCTTTAAGAAAGGATGGAAGGCTATGAAGCACTCCTGCGCCCGAAACAACAAAGTGGTGCTTTTACCTACACAGTCTGACCTGGATCCATCAGATCCTCAGCCAGATCCTCAGCCAGCCCCTCAAGCCAGCTCCTGTAGATCCTCAGCCAGCTCCTGTAGATCCTCAGCCAGCTCCTGAAGATCCTCAGCCAGCTCCTGAAGATCCTCAGCCAGCTCCTGAAGATCCTCAGCCAGCTCCCTCAGCCAGCTCCCTCAGAAGATCCTCAGCAGCTCCTGAAGATCCTCAGCCAGCTCCTGTAGATCCTCAGCCAGCTCCTTCCTCAGCTCCTGAAGATCCTCAGCCAGCTCATGAAGATCCTCAGCCAGCTCCTGTAGATCCTCAGCCAGCTCCTGAAGATCCTCAGCCAGCTCCTGAAGATCCTCAGCCAGCTCAAGATCCTCAGCCAGCTCCTGTAGATCCTCAGCCAGCTCCTGAAGATCCTCAGCCAGCTCCAGATCCTCAGCCTCCAGATCCTCAGCTCCTGTAGATCCTCCCTCAGCTCCAGCCTGAAGATCCTCAGCCAGCTCCTGAAGATCTCAGCTCCTGAAGATCCTCAGCCAGCTCCTGAAGCCTGAAGATCCTCAGCAGCTCGTGAAGATCCTCTCGTGATCCTCAGCCAGCTCCTGAAGATCCTCAGCCTAAAGATCCTGAAGCTCAGTGGAGAGAAGAAATGGATTATTTCTATCGTGGTTTATCTGACTTTGATCCATTTGTTCACATCCTCGTTCTAGAATATCCATATCCCTGTTTGAGCTTGGATGATTTCCTTCGCTATATCTCTAATATAAATGTAAATTGTCCACTGTCTGAAGAAAAGGCACGTCCTCTCATGCGTCAAGCAGTGAACGCAGCCCAACACTGCATCGACCACAACGTCTGCCATGGTAGCTTGGATGAGAGAAACATGCTGATCAATGTACACACCATGACACTCATGTTCATAGACTTTGGATGTGGCCATCTTGCCTCAACTTGGGACAAACCAGACCCTAGAAACCCAGGTGAGTTGAGTTTCTGTGTTGCCGATGTAATGACCCTTGTACAAACATTGTAACCAACCCAAAATGAGTTTCCCCTCAACAGCACCCGGTCAGAATTTACAGTAATGGATTGATGGCGTTAGACTTTGACTTGAATGATTTTTGCCAGTGAAATGTTTGCTCGCTTCTTCTTTGTGTTCTATGACGCTCATGTTGATAGACCCTGAAGGTGACACTCCTGACCCAACTTGGGTCGAACCAAGCGGTGAAAGCTGGGGTGAGTACTGACCGATGTAATGACCCTCGTACAAACATTGAAGTCAACCCAAAATGAGTTTCCCCCCAACAGCAGTACTGGATTGATGGTGTTATACTTTGACTTGAATGATTTTTACCTGTGAAATGTTTGCTCACTTCTTGCTTGTGTTCCAGGTCGAGCTCATGCGGTTGCCGATCTGGTCTATTGTTTGGGTAAACTGCTTCTGTGTTTGATGGGTGGACGTTGGAAAATTCATCATTGCCATTTTACTACAGAAGACATCCCTGGGATCAAAGAACTTGGTTTAAGTGAAGGTAAGAGACCAGCACTATCCTTGTGAAACGCAAAGCAAGATTCTGTTCAGTCACTGGGAGATTTCTCACCAAATGCAACTTCCTAAATATAAGTTGAAAGAAAACAGGATATTGTTTTTAAAAATGTGATAAATGAAACTACATATTTCAGTAGCTATTGTTATGTTTGACAGTGAGTTTACAAAGACCATACGTGACTAATCGTTCCTCTCGTAAACACTTCTCCTCACAGAATGCTTTGACTTGATCAGACGGTGCACTCTCACTCCAGCACCCGAAAGACCAACATTAGAGGAGCTCCTAGACCACGAGTGGTTCAAGCAGGGTTAAAGGTCAAGAGTATCTTATGTTTTTCTTCTAGTTCAGTCAGTCATATTAGCATAGCCGGTGGTCTTTTTAGCTGGTTGATTTTTTCACTTTTTATTTTTTCGTTTTACCTTTTTTATTATTTAGTAATACAGTAACGTATTTTTATGAGGCCAAAGAGTTTAGTTTATGAGAAAATACTCATGCGCATTTGTATAAAGAAGACGGGTGTCTGAGATGTTGTATAAAGAAAACTCATGTCTGCGCATCCCACAGATGATGCGCATTTTTATAAAGAAGACGGGTGTCTGACTCGTGTCTGCGCATTCCATGTTGTATAAAGAAGACGGGTGTCTGACTCATGTCTGCGCATCCCACGTTTTATAAAGAAGACGGGTGTCTGACTCGTGTCTGCGCAGTTTATAAGAAGAAGAGTGTCTGACTCGTGTCTGCGCATCCCACATTTTATAAAGAAGACGGGTGTCTGACTCGTGTCTGCGCATCCCACGTTTTATTTATAAAGAAGATGGGTGTCTGACTCGTGTCTGCGCATCCCGCGTTTTATTTATAAAGAAGATGGGTGTCTGACTCGTGTCTGCGCATCCCACGTTTTATTTATAAAGAAGACGGGTGTCTGACTCGTGTCTGAGCATCCTGCGTTTTATAAAGAAGACGGGTGTCTGACTCGTGTCTGAGCATCACACGTTTTATAAAGAAAACTGCTGTCTGACTCGTGTCTGTGCATCCCACGTAAAGAAGACGGGTGTCTGACTCGTGTCTGCGCATCCCACGTTTTATTTATAAAGAAGACGGGTGTCTGACTCGTGTCTGCGCATCCCACGTTTTATTTATAAAGATGGGTGTCTGACTCGTGTCTGCGCATCCCACGTTTTATTTATAAAAAGACGGTGTGTGTCTGCGCATCCCACTTTATAAAGACGAGGACACCCGTCTTCTTTATAAAACGGGATGCGCACACAAGTCACACACCCGTCTTCTTTAAATAAAACGTGGGATGCGACAGACACCCGTCTTCTTTATAAAAATGAGTCAGTCTTCTTTATAAAACGTGTGATGCGCAGACAGAGTCAGACACCCGTCCTCTTTATAAAACGTGGGATGCGCAGACAGAGTAAGACACCCGTCTTCTTTATACAACGCGTGATGCGCAGACACAAGTCACACACCCGTCTTCTTTATACAACGCAGGATGCTCAGACACGAGTCAGACACCCGTCTTCTTTATAAAACGTGGGATGCGCAGACACGAGTCAGACACCGTCTTCAAAACGTGGACAGACACGAGTCAGACACCCGTCTTCTTTATAAAATGTGTGATGCGCAGACAGAGTCAGACACCCGTCCTCTTTATAAACGTGGGATGCAGACAGAGTAAGACACCCGTCTTCTTTATACACGCGTGATGCGCAGCGTCTTCTTTATACAACGCAGGATGCTCAGACACTCAGACACGACGGGATTCACCCGTCTTCTTTATAAAACGTGGATGCGCAGACACGAGTCAGCGCTTTATAAAACGTGGATGATCAGACAGACATACAGAGTCAGACACCCGTCTTCTTTATAAAACGTGTGATGCGCAGACACGAGTCAGACATCCGTCTTCTTTATAAATAAAACGTGGGATGCGCAGACAGAGTCAGACACCCGTCTTCTTTATAAAATGTGTGATGCTCAGACACAAGCCAGACCACCGTCTTCTTTATAAATAAAACGTGGGATGCGCAGACACGAGACACACACCCGTCTTCTTTATACAACGTGGGATGCGCAGACACGAGTCAGACACGAGTCAGACACCCGTCTTCTTTATACAACGTGTGATGCGCATTAGTATTTTCTCATTAACTAAAGTATTTTTATGAGGCCAAAAAGTTTACTGTATTACTAAATAGTAAAAAATATAAAACGAAAAAATTAAAAGTGAAAACATCAACCAGCTAAAAAGACCACCGGCTATGCTAATATGACTGACTGAACTAGAATAAAAACATAAGATACTCTTGACCTTTAACCCTGCTTGAACCACTCGTGGTCTAGGAGCTCCTCTAATGTTGGTCTTTTGGGTGCTTTAGGGAACCTGCACCGTCTGATGAAGTCAAGGCATTCTGTGAGGAGAAGTGTTTACGAGAGGAACGATTAGCCACGTATGTTTTTGTAACACACTGTCAAACATAACAATAGCTACTGAAATATATAGTTTCATTTATTGTTCAGGAAACAATATCCTGTTTTCTTTCAACTTATAGTAGAAAGTTGCATTTGGTGAGAAAAACTGATGACAGAAGAAGCTTGGTTTGTGTTTAACAAGGATGTTTTTGTAAGTGCTGGTCTCTTACCTTTAGATAAACCACGGGCCTTGATACTCGGTTTGTCTAGTTGAACCACATCGCTCTCTAATTTAGTCATCATCATAAAGAGCAGATTACCCAAAGACAAGACCATTTTCGCAACCGCTTCAGTTCGCTCTGTAACGCAAGCCAAAGTGAGCAAACATTTCATTAGCAAACGTCCTTCAAGTCACAGTATAATGGGATCAATTCATTACTGTACATTTGGACAATCTTGAGTCTATTTCATCTCACCTTCACATGGAGTGTCTGGGATTAGACGGCTTAATCCTAAATCGATAACTTTGAGCTCCAAAGTCTCTGTGTTGATTAGGATGTTTTGACTGTGTAAGTCTTCATGGACAATATTGTGGTCAATGAAGTGTTTGGCTGCGTTCACTGCTTGACGCATGAGATGACGGGCCTCGGTTTCCTTCAGAGGTTCTTTGTGACTTTCCAGGAATGTATTCAAGGTCTCGCAGGGATGTGGATATTCCATAACGAGGATGTGTTTACAATCCTCTACAAACCAGTCCAACATTTGTACAATGTTGGGGCATTTCACTGATTTGTTTAGCTGCAGATTTATAGCCACTTCGCACATCAGTAGCCGGTCATGACCAGGCTGGAAAAAAGGGTTAAAAAAGGTTAGCAGACGGTAGGCAGCGTTTCTAAAGCAAATCTTTCATAACAAATAGAAATCTTTTGCAAGAAGGTGTTACATGTCCATGGGCGTAAATCTTATTTAACAGTAGGGGGGACAATACATATAACATTTCTCAAGAACAATCTTTGAAGGGGACCCAAATAATACAGTCAAAATTGTACTAACTACGACACTACGCAACAATATGCATTAGGTTTATAGGTTTATCATGCAGACTTGTATTACAGTATGTGACACTTCAGTTCAGTTATAATGACTACAAGTGAACAAAAAAGTTTTTTCCATTTAAATATTTTTTATCTTTGTTGTGAAGACAGGAAACAAATATATAAACACACTACCCATGATACTACATGTTGACAATGAGTCACTTTTAAACAGTTAAACACTTTTAAAATGTTATCCTGATTTATACTGCAACATCGCTTGACAAAGCCACCGCACATCGACATTAATGAGTGGTTGTTATTTCCTCTGTAGTGCACTGCCTCCGCCAACAAACTTTGTTCGTGTTCGTGTACTCAAACAAACAGCCAGTAACAGTGACAGATGCTTAATTCTGTGTTGTACTCGTTCATGAATCGCCCGAGTTTCAGTAAACTGAATGTTTAGCTTATCCGCCGCGCACATACTGCACACAATAGATGCTGAGAAAACAACCTTCTCCAACTGAATGTAAGCTGTGCACCTTTTGTAGACGCTAGATAGAGTGCCAACGTCACAAAACTGTAACCGGTGTGTTCGCGTCTGTGTGTGACACGGGCCCTGAATGGCAGGATCGGTGGCTGGTTGTGGCCGTTAATGTTCACATCATCCCAGGTCGCAAAAATAAAACAATGCATGAGAAACGGCTTCGGCGTGTTAGTTACAGTGTGTGACGTCCTATGTAACAAGCTAACGTTAACTAGCTAAGTTACATTTTAATTGCTAACATAGCAGATTCGTGGAAAATACTTCGGTAATCAGCATTTTTTGCAACAACTAATTTATTAATGAATGAAGCATCAACTACATTAAGGAGAATCACTTCATTTAAAGTGAATAAAATATCCTTCTTACTAGAGTTCAACAACAACTGATGAACTGAGCCGCATAACTGACTTGAATGTGTTGGGCAATGCGCAGGTGAGATGAACGGGGAGAGCAGGCAGTGGACCAAACCACCGTGAGAGGCAGAGGAGGGGGAACTCAACAGTTTTTAAAATGTAAACGCATTTTTAACGTTTGTATTTTATTCTAATTACACATTTAGTTTAGGTAAACATAAATATATTTATGAAAATAGAGAATGTGAGTTTAATTGATCGAGGGGGGACAACCCTCAGATAGAGGGGGACATGTCCCCTCCGGCCTTTACGCCCATGTACATGTCAAATTTGCAACCTAGAAATACATTAGTGCAAAATCTTTCAGATTTCTTAATTTGATAAAGATTTTTGAACCCAACTGTACATATGAAATCCAGTCAACTCACAATTTTCATAAATCCATTGTCAGGCACCCAGAAGATACGTTTGATGGCGACCTGCAAAAAGAATTTCACCACATGTCAGCTTTACATGTGAAATGTTCAAGCACTTTAAAATGTTTGAAGAATATATTGAAGGTGTTTCTACTGCTCGGCCATCAGATCTGCGAGTTCCCTCATAGACTCTGCCACTGACTCCACATCCTATCATCTTGCCCTCTTCATAAAGCGATGAAAATTTTCCTAATCAGAAAATACAGAAGGAACACTTGAGATCTTATTTCTTTGTGTCACATGAACTTCGATAGCAGTAATGTTTGCAATTTAACAAACAAATCTAGCATTTAATGGAGAGGGGTTCAGTACATCCAGTGCAATTCAACCGAATGAAAATGTGTTATAGTCAATAAAACAGCAGAAGAATCGTTCGAAAAACTAAATACGGAAATCAGGCACAAGAAAAGTTCAAACGACATCAAAAGTAAAACATTTACACTTATAATACACAGTATTTTATAAACACTAAACATTTTTAATTTACATTTACGCATTTGGCAGACGCTTTATCCATAGCGACTTACATTGCAGTAACCTCTACATCTATACTAAGGTATGTGCCATAGCCCCACACAACCCACAACCTCTTACCACTGGACTACAGGACATTTATGGGGAATTAAAAAACGCATTCAAACATGATCAATCTTGAGATGAACACTCGCTAAACAAAACAAGTCTGATGTTGTGCTGTTCTCGAGTCAGTAAACAAGCGTTTTGTCATATTATCTGAATCTATATTTTGAAGAAGATGGTTTATTTTGGGATGTATTCGTCACTCACCTCGATTTCGCTTCATGTCGTTTGCTTTAAGAGATGAAGACGCCATGTGAAGCTCTTTAACTCGGTCTTTTTCACGATCGTCTGTCTGTGTGGACTTGTCGAGTTTCGTATCGTCGCTAGCTGACCGTCTGCAAACACTTGATAGCAAGTTCTGTGAGATCCGTCGTTGCTTTCGCTATAAACAGCACTGAGAAGATCCTTCAACTCGGCGTCCTGATAAGATCTGTTTACAGCGTCGACTCTCTTTATGACGTAAGCGTTAATGACGCAAACACACGCTGAATTCAGGTCGCCTAGGAAACCTTTTGTAAACGTTACGTTCAAAACTAGCGGCGTAACATTGATACATTAATATCGCATTGAGTGTATTGTTGACGTAAGTGTGTTGAGCGCGCGAGCTCTTTCTTTTCTTTGGTTTCTAATGGATCCTGAATTCATAGAGCTGCACTACTGCCATCTTCTGGTGGAAATTAACTCCTCCGGATTCTTCTTCCTCGTTGTTTGGCGCATTACAGCCTTTGTGTATAACGCCTCCTACTGTTCGTTGCTGTCGTGCAGTCGTGGGGTGTTTCCAGAAAGGTTCATTTACCGTCAGCTGAACCCGGAACTCTCGCCTGATCAACACAAACCTCGCTTACTCGGGGTATGACGGCTCCAAAACACCGGAGAAGAGTTCGTTCAGTCAACCTCCAGAGTTACGCGCCCACGATAACAACATGAAGACATTGTCAATGGATCTCAGAGTTCACGAGTCACCATGGAAACTTCGGGGGTCACCTAATGAAGCCTTGAAAACCTGCCAACCTGGGAATCGAACTTGCAACCTTTGCGTTTTAAATCTGGCTCTCTAACCATTAGGACACAAAACATCTTTGACCCAATGGATCAATATTGCATAATAAGTGGACAAGAGTAATGATATACAGTGGAGTTAAAATACTTCACTCTTAACATCCATTAACTGTTGGAAATTGTAAGGTGTGTATATTTATCCAGTGATATTTGGAGATGTTTTAATAAACCAATTTCAAAGTTTATACAGTATTTCATATAAATACATATAGTTAAACAATAACAGCTTGCATTATTTCATTTTTAAAGGTTGGATAATAAAGTTAATGAAAAAATAGTTGTGAATGCTGAATTGAGATGGGTGAGATTGGAAATGTGATTGTAATATTGCTGTAAAATGATTATATATTATACGTAATCTGTGCTTTCAGGCCCACTTGACGCTCATCAAAAACAAACACATGCACATGTAACTTTCCTTCAAATGAACTAACCCTGAACATGATCTTCTCCAGAGCAGGTTATCTTCAGAGAGAGAGTTGCTATGGTTACTTACATACCCTGAAAATGATCTCCGTTTTTAGACCGCAAGTTGGGGTTTTCAGCTAACTAACCCTTAAACTTACCCGGGTATGTCACATAACCAGCTTTCTGGAGTGCACCCCTGATCCTCAAATACCTCAAAACAAAATCCTAAAGGAACGTTGTGTGTTTGTTGACGCTCGTCTGGGAAACCGATAGTATAAAGACATTTTTATGAAAGCAACATAAATATCTAAATTCAACTAAGGCACAGTCTTGGCTAAACTGCGTCTGTGAAACCGGGCCATAGTGTATAGTATGTCATTTGAGACACAGCTTAAATATTTAGGGACAAGAGGGATCGGTGGTGAAAAAATAGAAAATACAGAAACAAACTTTACAACTCAGAAGGAAAGAAGATGATATGGAGAAAAACTATTCATTGGAAAAAAAGCATAATTGTGAGCTAGGATTAAAAGAAAGACATCTTTAATCATTAAACAAAAGAGTAGGTCATGAAAAACCATTCTGAAGAATCAGGAAGAGTTAACAATAGCAAATAGTAAAAGATACAGAAGAATATTTCAGGAAAACATGCAACTGGACTCTGTGAACCCTGTCAGTTAAATGATAAAACATGAACTTGATAGTCACATTATGAAGAAGAAACAATGACATGGAAAAATATGATGAACAGAACATGGACTAGAGGTGAAAAGTGACCAGAGCCAGAATCTCTTTCAGAACTTCATTAAAAACAGGATTTATAACAAGACTCTGACAGAATCACCAGGAGGAGTTAATTTACACCAGCAGATGGCAGTAGTGCAGCTCTATGAATCCGGATCTCATTAAAACTAGATGTCTGCAGACCTGGAGCAGGCAGTTTCACGCCGCCGTTGTTCCTCATTTGTCCAGTAGGGGGAGTTGAAGGACAAAATATAATATTTGTAACCGAATCAAACTGTTAAACAAAAATGTAATTATGTATGTATGTGTAAGATTAAAAGTAAATAAATGAACTAAACTGAAACTGGAAGTGCTTCTGGACCAGTGAAAATGAACTATGGTAAAAGTGTAGTAACCATGTTGTTTTGTTGTTGTTGTATTGGTGACTTTTGGCAAAACCAATCTTACTACAGAAACCATGGCTTAACTAACGATAATATACAGAACATGTTAAAGTATTTGTACGTGTCTACTAACGGTCGTAATACATATCTTACAGGAGACAATTGATTTGCAATTGAGTGTTTTTGTCAATTGAAAAATGAATAATACACACACTTGGATCGATCAGATGTTTACTACAACAATAACATATAATCTACTGTAGCCTAGTTATATACAAATATATAGAAGACTTGAGTGTTTGTTGTGAATATATTTCATGTTTTTTTGAAGTTTTCGAGAAGTGGGAGTCTGCAGACCTGGAGAATACAGTTTTGTGCCTGTTTTGACCTTTTTGTCCAGTAGGGGGCGCTGTACACTAACAACCACCAGAACAGAGCTAAGAACACATAACTTCATCATCCAGCACGAGTTATGGGGCCGTTTCAATAAGGAAGTTCAACCAACACCGAGTTAAAATCTGAACTCTGAGTTGATTTACTCATAGAATCGCTACTCTGAGTTTTCAGTTTCAGCTCAGCTGATTTGAGTTAGTTCAGTCCACTCTGAGTAAGTTCACCCTAGGTTATGCGCGTCATAGTTGCCAACTCTCGCGAGACAAATAAGCAACCTCAGCTTTAAAAACAAGCCCAATATAATTCGATTCTTTTTTTACCATCGTTCTAATTTATCATTAACTATTTTTTTTCAATAAATGAGCCTGCAATATTTAAACTGGAAATTCTCGTTTATTTTATAATGAAGAGCAGAAGATATTTAGCAAAAATCAGCAAACGGGAACAAAACGTGAGGGCACACTATAACCACTCATCTTTGAGACCTGTGAGCAGAATAGGGTTGAGAGATGGAAAAGAAGAAAAAGATAAGAGCCTTAAAGGGCTTTGTTGTACTTTTTTCCATACTTGGAGCACTTTGTTGGTGCCATTGTTTGCTATAATTTACATGTTTATGTATGTCCATCTAAATGTCATCGCTTGGATACAACGTCACGTGCCTGCACTTTGAATTAGATTTTTCTCCAATGAGGGGAGAGGGGGAGGAGGGGGCTGAATGTTTTGACGAAATACGTTACAGAATTGATATTACTTCATTGATTGGCAATTAGCTGTAATCTGAAAGTGTCAATCAATGCATGCGAGTAAAACGGTGACCATAAATTTAAAGAAACGAAGTTGCTTGTCAAATTTTCCTAACAAGCAACAAATATTTTTTAAGTAAGCCCGAAAAAACGCAACCCGCGATTTATGATTTTTTAACGCGACTTGATAAAAAAACAAGCCCAAAGTCGCGGATTATAAACGGATTTGGCAACTATGATGCGCTTGCAGCATGGCGATGAAAAGCCATCATCAATTGAGTGAAGATAGCACGATTCACCATGGCAACGGCACGTGACAAAAAGCGCTCTGTTCATTTCTCGCCTATCGAATTGAAGTAACTCTTACAAGCAGCAACACAGCCGCAGCAGCAAATGAAAGAGAGTTGGCGGGGGAGAAAATTGGTTCACGTGTTAATGCGCAAGTTTATATATCAATCACTTTTATATTTATTTTGCTGAAACTGTGAAAATGGGAATTATATTTAACTCTCTCGCTCTCATGTAGGTGCAATCCTTCTGCAATAAAAAGATCTTGGCAGCAGCTGAATATGAAATATACGACGGCGTTTTAGTGCCACGTAAAAAAAAAAAAAGATTTCGAGAATAAAGTCAAAATGTTACGAGAATAAACTCGTAACATTTTGAGAAAAATCACATAATTGCTAGAAACAATGGCTGTGGAGGATTTGGTTTAATCCTACTTTAGGGTTTAGCAATAAGGAAATTCTTTGTCTTTTTGCGCATCATCACGGAGTTATAATTAGTAAAAGGACACTGCAGCGTTATGTAGGAAACTGAAGAAAAAAAATCAGACATGAACTAAGAACTAACTCACTGGTTCAGATGACGTGCTTAAACATAACTTAAACTCTTAAAATCCAACTTTCAAGAAAATAAAATACGTATTACGACGAGTTTATTCTCGTAACATTTCGACTTTATTCTCGTAGCATTTTCGACCTTAAAAGTTAAGATAAAACGGCCAAACGAGGCCTCACAATTCTCTCCCGACATAAATGTATCTCTGCGCATTAATGCAGCTTCCATCTACGGGTTCCTGAATAAACGGACATGACATTTTAAGGTCTGTGTGACTAAATTGAGCGCGATTAGGAACACGAATCAATAAACAAATGGCGAATGCAATTTCAACACCGCTCGCGCTTCGAAAAGGGGGCGGAGATTGTAACAAACCCTGGGTTTGCGGAATAAAACCTGCTCCCGACCAGGTTAGGTTCACGGAGTATGTTACTCTAGTTACTCACTCGGAGTAGAAGATACCTCGATTTGTGAAATGGGTTTGACTTACCCCACGTTCTGAAACCAAAAACCCTGAGTATTCCGTTTTCTGGGGTTAACTTACTCTGAGTTTGCACTTACCCTGCTTTCTGAAACGGGCCCATGGTCAATAAACCTTTTTGTTATTACACAAACACCAACATGTATAGTTTTAAACGATTCATTGATATCGATATGAATTCAACATCTAAACAGATATGTACAGTAGTGTCATTTATAATCAAAGACAATAACATCTATAAATATTAACCAGATTGATGTTCTGTCTGGATCAACCTTGTGTGCTTACTCGATATCTCTTCTTCATTTTCATCATTTTCTTTCGTTGTCTGTCTCTAGTCTTTGTTATGGCCTTTTCTGGTAAGATATTCTTCTTACTCTGTTTACTTGCATCAATACATAACATTACTACAGTTGGCTTATATGTATGTAGGCCGTTTCAATGTAGCTGCGCACCTACTTAAGATTTGTATTATTTGAAGTCGTTAGTCATAATACAACTTCCTACAAAAGATCGTCATAATCACAACTAACAATTAATCACAGGTGAGAAAATCACGGTCAACATAAGTATTAGCCAGCAAATCATTTCCTTAAATGTGTATTAAGAAAACAAAAGATCAATAATTGAACAGCACAATCACAAACATGATCAAACTCAAATTGAAAACATATTTCCATATGGAATAAAAGAAATGGTCATATTATCTAATGTACACATAATATGCATTTTTGTCCAAATAGCTTAATGATCCTTATGAAAATGTATGTGCACCTAATCGTGTATCTTGCTTTCTTAATAGTAATTGTTGGCTGGCTATTTAGGCCCATTATGTTGTGATATTATTGATCTCATCTGTATTAATACTTATAATACTGTATTAATAAATAATAAAAATGTGTTAAAGAATGCACTTGACATATTTACTACACTTTTTACCGATGACTTATCTAATAAATACATAAATGACTTACAGAGACATATGTGGCAATGTTTTAATGACATTCTCAATCATCAGTGACCAAAAGAAATCAAAGAGGCTTGACATATTATGCAATTCTTCTGCCAAGACCATGCTTGTGCCTGTATACACTGACAATCAGAACCAAATTGATGTCCTACTTTCACCTCACTTCATTTCTGGACAGGACACACTCACAGACTCACAGTGACACAATCAAGTTTATTATGGATGTCAATTTCCAGAGGTGGGTCCTGTGTTAGTTGTGCTCCTCACATTTATTTTGTAATTTCTTTAAAAAAATTGTTCTGGTTGATGTAGAAAAACTAGAGACATTAAAAGACTCATTTAAAATGTTTTATTTAATTTGTGTTTTAAAATGTAGTTTAATTGAACAATAAAACATTCAATAAAAAAAATGAAATGTATAAAATTATATACATTTAAAACTGTTTATTTAATTCATGCTTTAAAATGTAAAAAATATAAAACAAAAAAAGTTTTATTGTGCACATTGATATCACTTTTTAAAAAAGCTTTTGCCAAATGCTTTACTATCTCTATTTGCCAAATGTTTTTCTTTATCCATTTGTCAATCGAGTCAAAAAATGCCATTGGACAGTACACACGTGTGGGCAACCAATCAGCTTTCGGCTCAGTTTTACCACCCGAATTCCGGAAAAGTTGGGAGGTTGCTGTGGATGTCAAAATGAAATGGTGTGGCCGTGACTCAGGGGTGTACTGGAGACGAGGATGAATGTCGGCTTGATATTGTAATGCTGCCAGGAAAGCCTGCAATCCACTTTCATTAACACCCTGTTTAACATTACACAGCGGCACAAGACTATAACCCATTATTAACAGAAATTCTGTCCCTGAATGTGACGGAACAAATGCGTTTTATTAATGCTTTCTATGGTCATTTGTTGCACTGCTCATGTGCGGTGTTACATTTACTCCTCGTGCATCAGACGTGGTGCAGGTTTGGTTAACAGAACAGTTTGTCTCTACATGGGAATTATTATGACTTTGCATTCATACATTCATGGCATGATTAACACATGTTCACTGGTGTGACAGAACGCGATCATGCTTCTACGCTTCTCTTGTGCTGCACATCTTCTTTAGGGTACACACCGGTGGTAACATTCCCCGATAACAACGGTTCCTAATCCTGGTGCTCATGACCCCCGGCTCTACACATTTAGTATATTTCTCTTATCCACCTTAAGAAGTTTGCTTAGCAAGTCCGTAAGTGCCCTGCGAAGTGGTTCTAACTGGATATTCTGCCGTGATTCTGATGTTCCATTGGAAGGAACCAACCCTGATAAAACACACCTGAAAAAGCTTTTCAAAGGATTCAGGAATAATAAAGTTCGACTGCTGTGCAGATTGCTTGGCGTATCACGTTAAAGTACCGTGAGAGCGATTCAAAACAAAGCAGTCGGCACTTGAAACGCTCTTGAGGTACTTTAAGGTGATTCATTTTATTATAAGATTAAGGCTGAGCTGGTTAGGAAGGTGGATCTCTAGGGCCATGAGTTGAGAACCACTGATCTTTAGGGTCTCGTTCTGTGTGCAAACACGTTTTAATTATGAGCGTTTGTCTGTATGCTTGTTTTGTTCACATATATTTAACTTCTGCCATGTCATGTACTTATAGTGTGTGGCGCAATAAAGTCACTGTTTTAATGGCTGTAGGTCTTTCTTGCTGTCTGATGAAATCTTCTTTTAAGATAAATGACCTTAGAAAAGTCTTAAAGGGGTGAATTGTGTTTTTCTTCATTAAATAGTAAGCAGGACACTGTTCTAAATGCACCGCAGATATTTCATTGACGGTTCATATGATCACACTCAATGTCTGATGGTTAGTATTTGAATGTAACTTTAAACATGGCTATATATTCACAACAAACACTCAAGTCTTCTGTATATTTGTATATAACTAGGCTACAGTAGATTATATGTTATTGTTGTAGTAACCATCTGATCCAACTGTGTGTATTATTCATTTTTCAATTGACAAAAACACTCAATTGCAAATCAATTGTCTCCTGTAAGATATGTATCACGACCGTTAGTAGACACGTACAAATACTTTAACGTACAAATGGAACGCCTACCGTCATACCTGGATTACGTTAATCTTTGGTGAGATGACGCGCACACAGTAAAACCCTGGGGTTATACTCTTTTGGTGTAAAAGAATTGTAACCAATGTTTCCTCAGAAGTTCTTTCTTTGGTAGTTGAAATAAGACGCACTTAGTTTCACAACGTAGAACACAGGTTCTTGACATGATGTACACGCATCATGAACGAGCGACAGTGTTTTGGGGAGATTGAAGTTTCCGCGGCAGTCCCATCTAAACGTAGGCGGGGACTATGTCTAGTGACGCAGATACACGGCGGTACTAGTTCACGTGTCGTTTGCGTGATTCAGAGTCCACTCCCTTTTTTACAAGCCAATAACTTTGTTATTTATTCCCCTCAGGACTTACAACTTGGCAGACTGCTAACTTTCAAACACGGCAACATAACACACTGGATGAAATGTCATTTTCATGATCTAATACTACTTACTCTTTAAAGCGTATCACATAGTCGTCTCAACTTTCAGACTCGGGATTTTCTGCATACGTTACAAAACGCTGTCGAGTTCCCCCCTGAATGAACATTACACCCCCCACTTTTTTGAGTAGCGAAACAGCAGAGTTTGGCGTCTATTTTTCACGGACTCTCTGGACACATAAATATAACTCACAAAATGATGTTCTGAATGAAGTGGTCACATCCCCCCATCACAAATTAAAATAAATCAAATTTTTGCAATTTACGTGGGTGATCCCAGCGGTCAAAAAATAGGGATATCTGTATTTATATGAAAAGTCACATCCCTGGAATCTGTCATTCTGAAAAAAAATGAGATTAGATTTTTGGACAAATCACCCATCACTAGACGTTAGCCAATCACAGCAAAGACATTTATTATGTCTATATCTGTGTCACTAATAGCCCCTATAGATCGTTTCATTGGATGTGTGCGCCTGGACTGTGGTGAACTTCTGGTGTGTGTTTGGCTAGTGTCTAATAATATAACTAGTGCAGTCAATCAATAAAAAAATATTGCAATTAATCGCACATAACATTAATGTGTTTTAATATACTTTTACATCGTAATAATTTCACATTTAATCTCCAAACGAATGTAGAGACAACAGATTTCTTTAACTGCATCAGTTTATGAATGAAAGCCAACATTCTGATATTAATACTGCAACTGATGTCTCCATTTAATTGATTATTTTTCAACATCGTGTCTAACATGTACGAAATATACAGAAATTGAATGAAGTTCTCAAACACTTTACAGTCTTCAATGCTAAATTCTAAATGAAATACAGAATTAAAGCTACAAAACACACTGAATTGCTCTTTTCTTTTGTTCTTTGATGAACATTAGTGACAGGATCACAGCAGAAGGTTTTAGGATGCGGTCACTACAAGCTCTACGCAGATCTGACACCTAGACCTGTAGCGACGCGTCAACGTCATATTTTTGCGTCGACGCTTCGCAGCAGCTCGCTACACACATGTGGGAAACCAAAACATGGGTATGGGAATACTTCAAATTTAGTCCCAAACGTAAAGGTGTAGTTATTTGCGCTCTTTCACAAATGGAGTTGGCATAAGACTCCAGCACAACAGCAATGTTGGAGCATCTGAAACGGAGGCACCCCATTGTCACTCGTGAAGGAGACAATAACAAGTACTAACGTTGGCAAAATGAATTACTATCTTAGCTCTCCGTGCAGTTTGTTTGTGCTAGGTAGCTACTGGCGCCTAGAGAGCTGTGTTTAGCTAACGTTAGTTCTCATCTAATGTTGGCTTGAATGGAAGCTAGTTTACCGCTTCCATTCCTCATCTAATGTGAACGTTAGCTACTAACCTAGCACCAACAAACTGCACAGTGAGCTAAGATATGTTGGTTAATTGGTTAGCCTAGCAACACCAAAGTGCACAGCTGCTAGATAGCGACGTTATTATTCATATAAACTGATGATAGCATAGCACTACAATGAGGTTAAGAGTAGATTTAAAATACCTCAGAGTCATAGTTGTTGTTCTAATATGCATTGCTTTCGTGTTTTCTAGGACAAAGCAAAGAACCTCCTATCTTGGGAAAGAGATTCAATGCACGCAAAATATACGCAAAAACAGGAATTTTATATTGTGTTAAACACTCCCAGGAATGTCTATAGTGTGCACTGCAAAGCTTTTCTTTGCACTTCAACTTTAGAAGTTTCTACAAGAGAGTTTTGTTGGTACTGTAAAGAGTAAACAGACTGGTCTTTCATTTTGTATAACAGTAAAATAATTTTATTTATTTAATTTTGTATAAAGCAGAATATTTTTTGCTGTGGAAAACTGTTGTTTAATAAAGTATATTATTAAGAATGTTTGGGTATTTATTTGAGATACATTATGGTTTTTATTAACCGAGCAACAAAAATTAGATTAATCGACCAAATTAGTTGACTAATCGATAAAATAATCGTAAGATTAATCGTTGAAGAAATAATCGTTTACTCCCAGCCCTACCGACACCTCTCCCATCTTCAAAACTCTTTACAATCATTTGGGATTTTATTTAACATGTTGAAATCTGTGCTCACGAAAATGCTTGACAAAACCGGATTCTGGCAAAAACTGGTGTTTTTGTTAATTTAAGCACAAAAGAGAAGTTAATACTGATGTACGCTGTCTGACAGACGTTCACTGACGCAGTCATCCATCTATAACATCTATCTATAATCTATAATGAGCCAAAGCAACTGTTTCAAATCACACTTAAATGGTTTAAAGGCCTTTACATGTATAAGAGCGTGATAATATAATGTAACGCTAGACGATGGATGACAAAATAAACTGATGCTGTGTTCATTAAATATTTTAATGCATTAATCTGAAAAATAATTATGTCATCCAAGATGTTTATGTGTTTGTTTCTTTAGTGGAAAAGAAATGAAGGTTTTTGATTAAAACATTCCAGGATTTTTCTCCATATAGTGTGGACTTCAATGGACTCCAAACGCTTGAAGGTGAAAATGACAGTTTTAGTGCAGCTTCAAAGGACTTGAAACCATATCCGACCATGAATAAAGGTCTTATCTAGTGAAACCATCTCTCATTTTATAAAAATGTTTACGCTTTATAAACACAAATGCTCACCTTGCTCTGTTCTGCGATGCGCGTTCATGACTTTACAAAATACATAATTTTTCACGCAATTTATTTTCCACTAAAGCAACAAAAACTTGGATGACAGGAGGTGAGTAAATTACCTTTAACATTTATTTTGAAAGTGAACGTTGTGTCGAAGACGACAGATGGGGTTCGCCCTTGAGAACCAAATCAACTCTGACTACTATAGAAAAGGCCAATGAAATTTGGCGAATGAAATTTGCATGCCGGGCTCCGCCCCCGGATGTCCGGTATAAAAGGAAGCCGGCGTGCAGCATTCACTTACCTTTTGTTCTGAAGAGCCTGAGAGCCTCTCACGACTACAGCAGAATACGATACGTGTTAGTGGCATGAGGGACACAACGTCTCGTTCCCTCCATCAGGGAACTGAGGTTACATACGTAACCGAGACGTTCCCTTTCTGTCGGTCTCTCGACGTTGTGTCGAAGACGACAGATGGGGTTCTCTCTGGAAAACGCCACAACACTGTATTGCGTCACAGTCTCTAGCGAAGCGATGGTAACAGGCCTGGGCGTGTCAGCGCGATGCTTTCGCGAAACTGTAACCTTCCAGTGTGGTGGTCGGGGGGTTCCAGAGCTTTCTAGGAGAAAGATGGGAACAGCCCTGACCGGTAACCGCTGCAGAGGCCACCTCCTACCCGTGGGGAGGAACATGGTGGATAAGGTATGGTCTCGTCCTTGGAGGAGAACGCATGGAACGTGCGGGCTGAGTAGTTAACCGCAAGGTGGAGGTCCACCTGGGGAAGCTCATGGGTTACCAGGAGTGGGAACCATCTCATGAGGACACATCAGACGGAAGCCCACAGGGGGGTGTTACAGGCGTCCGGTAGCACTAGGTCCGGTTAGAGCCAGGGGATGGCTCACATGTTATCCCGGCCTAAGGGGGAAGGCTGCTCTGCCCAGCCAACCCCCAGGTGGTGCTTGCTTAGTGATGGATAGAATGCCTATTCTTAACCAAGTGGTTGGGTAAGAAGGGAAGCGGATAGGGTACCTGTCCT
Organism: Triplophysa siluroides; assembly: GCA_006030095.1. Lineage (NCBI taxonomy): Eukaryota > Metazoa > Chordata > Actinopteri > Cypriniformes > Nemacheilidae > Triplophysa > Triplophysa siluroides. The sequence continues at coordinate 50,696 of VCII01000250.1, read as the reverse complement.
TAACCAGAGTAGGGTAAGGAGAGAGGTAGATAGCACACTGACCCAACCTCCTAGAGGGTGGGGTGATGCTTTCGCAGGCATACGCCCCGCCGGATGCCAGTCCTACATGTTGCCACGCAGGACGTGGGCTGACACCGGGTTTACGCGAAGGTTGTTTAACCCTTGCGAAGGTGTTTGGGCGTAGCCCAACCCGCAGCTCTACAGATGTCTGCTAGAGAGGCGCTTCTGCCAGTGCCCAGGAGGTGGCTATACCCCCCTCAGTGGGCATGGGAGATTCTGAGATTGGAATGCCGTCGTAACGGCATCCACAACTCAGTGCGCCAACCTCTGCTTGAAGACAGCCTTCCCCTCTGCTGTCCTCCAATACAGACAAGGAGCTGGTCAGAGCTACTAAGGCCCTGCGTGCGGTCCAGGACACAACACGGATGGGGTTGGGTCTTCCTTCCCGATGGGGAGCGCCTGCAAGTTCACCACTTCGCCCCGGAAGGGAGTAGTGGGAACTTCTTGGGCACGCATCCGGGCCTGGGTCTCAAGATAACGTGAGAGTACCAGGGCCGAATTCAAGGCAATCCGGGGACACGGAGGATGCTCGGAGGTCCCCTACCCTCTTGAAGGAAGCGAGCGCCCTCAGGAGGGCCGTCTTACTCGGGTGAGGAAGATCGGAACCTCGAGGGGCTCTTGGGGGGCCCAGAGGCCCCCCAGGACCACCTTAGGGTCCCAAGAGGGTATGGAGCGGAGATGAGGCGGATGCCGCCCTCTCACACCCCTTAGGAACCTGGTGACCAGGTCGTGTCATCCTAGAAACTTTCCATCAACTGAGACGTGATGAGTCGCGATAGCGACTACATACACATACAGTGTGGAGGAGAGATGTTAATCTCCAGTCTCGTAAGAAGGACAACACAATCCTGATCGAGCACCTCAGTGGGTCTTTCTCGTTGAGAGAGACACCAGGACAAGAAGAGGCACCGTCTAGAGGCGTGTAACCGCCTAGTAGATGGGGCCCTAGCCTGGGTGTTGGTCTCCGCCATAGAGGGGGAGTCGCCAACTCAGGATCTTCTCGTCCCGTCTAGAGACCAGACATGGAGTGCCAGAGGTCTGACCTGGGATGCCAGAACGTGTCCAGAGCATCAGCTCCGAAGCCAAGTGCGGTTAGACCAGTGCGGTGTAACCAATAACACTTGGTGCTTCTCTTCCCTGACTTTGCACAGTGTCTGTGCAAGGAGGCTCCTGGGGGGGGGGAAGGTGTGCTTCCGCCCGTCCCGCGGTCAGCTGTACGCAAGGATATCCGTGTCGAGGGTCTCGTACAGGGAGTACCAAGCGGCCTGCGCGGGGGTGGAGTCGCCACTCTCTACGAGGCACAAACTGACAAGAGAGCGCGTCGGCTGTCTAGTTTAGTCTGCCCGGGGTGAGTGTGGCCAACAGGGAATGGGTTACCTGTTGACTCCACCAGAGGAGGCGTCGAGCAAGTTGTGTTAGCTGCTGTGAGCGAACGCCACCCTAAGATCTGATGTACGCTACAGCTGTAGTGCTGTCCTCGGACCAGCACGTGCTTGTCCCGCACGAGAGGCCGCAGCCTGCTCAGTGCAAGTAGCACGCCCACAACTCTTGGCAATTGATATGCCAGCGCAGGAGGGGGTTCGCCCAACGCCCCGCCTGCGTGCCCGTTGCACACTGCACCGCATCCCTGCAGGGAGGCGTCCGTCGTCACCACGACTTGCCTCGTAACCTGCCCTGAGGAACCTTAGTCCGTCGAAAAGTCATACAAGACCAGGGGTTTTGGTGCGTCGGCCGCAGGGCGTCATCACCATGCGCCTGCTGCCGGTGTGCCACGCTCTCCTCGGAACTCGACTCTGAAGCCAGTGTTGGGGCGGTCTCATGTGCATCAACCCTGTCTTACCCGACGAGGACGCCATGCCCAGGAGCCTCTGAATGTTTCAGGGGGACCGCTGTCTGCCTGAAATGTTCCAGGCAGTTCAACACCGGCTGGGCACGTACTGCGGACAGTAGCGCCGACATGGTGACAGAGTTGAGTTCCCTACCGAGAAAGAGGATGCTCTGCCCTGGGGAGAGCTTGTCCTTTCCTCGGTTGACCTGGAGTCCCAAACGATCTGGGTGCCGGAGCACAAGGTCCCTTGTATACATAACAGATCTCACGAGTGTGCCAAGATAGGCCAGTCGTTGAGATAGTTAAGTACCCGCACACCTTCCTCCCCTCAGGGAGAAAGGGCGGCTTCCACGATCTTCGTGAAGACCGTGGAGACTGGGACAGACCGAAAGGGAGTTCAGGTCGATTGCCACGAACCAATCCTGACACCTGATAGATGTCAGGACGCGCCTCTGCGTGAGCATCCTGAGCAGCAGCTTGTGAAGGTGCTTAGTTCAGGGTACGCAGACCTCCGGGGCGCAACCCACCGTCTTTCTTGGAAATGATGAAGTGCGGTTGTAACCACAGAACATCTTGGTTTGAGGGACGAACTCGATGCCTGTTCGCCAGAAGGGTGGAGACCTCTACCCGAAGTATGTAGGCGTCCCTGCCTCAGACAGAGGGAGAGATGATGCCCCAACACTTGGGAGAGTCTCTGGCAAACTGGATCGAGTAACCAAGACGGACCGTCTGCATTAGCTACCGAGACAGTGTGGGCAGCTCTGACAGGGGGGCCAAAGGGACGGTCTGCTTCACCATTCCCATGGAGGGTGGTTCGATGGCTGGCGGAGCTAACCATATCGCGGGGGGGAGACCCCGGAGGGACGGTTAGCTCTGCCTACTTACCTGCCTGGCGGGACAGCTGCACGCACTGTCGGTTTGAGAGTGGTAGCGGCTGTCGTGTATGTACAACCCTACGTCGGGTTTGCCGGGCACAGTCCAGTGGAGTGTGCGATCGGCTGGAAGAAAGTCCCAGGGGAAACAGAAAACTCCTTGTGAGTAAGTGGGCGCCAGGCCCTGAAAAGGGCCCGGTTTTGGTGACGAGGCAGGAGCCGTCCCGTACCGACCGATCAGAGCCGTAGCTGTGAAGGTCGGGCCCGATGTTGTTCCCCCTGGGGTCTTCCCGTCAGTGTTACTTCACGTGAGAAGGCAGCTGACGGGGTGAGGTTTCCCCCTCGACTTCGACTTCCGGGGTGCCACCAGTGGGGGCACAGTAACCGGAGCCGATGTCGAAGGGGTCCTGGGCTGCCGGGAAACAGACATCACGTGAGATCTCGGAGGCTTGAGGGCGGCCGAGTCGCAGCGTGGTAAAAATGTGGCTAATCGCCACTGTCTGCTTCTTCACCGTCAAAAACTGCTGAGCGCAGTCCTTGACGGTGTTACCAACAACCCACCCTGCGAGACGGGTGCATCAAGAAAGCGGACTTTCTCGGTGTCACTCATCTGCGCAAGGTTCAGCCGGGGGTGACTCTCCTGGACCACTTCCGTGGACATCGTCCGACCCAGGCCCCGTGCCGCCACCTTGGTCGCCCGTAGAGCGCTGTCAGTGGCGGCACCAGAATCCTGCATAATACCCGTGTCGGCCTTACCCTCGTGGAGCTCTCTCAACGCCCTGGCCTGGCGGACCTGCAGGATGGCCATGGCATAGAGAGAGGAGGCAGCCCGGCCCGCGGCAGCGCAGGGCTTCGGCACCATTGATGTCGAAGTCCTACACGCCTTGGGCGGTAGGCGTGGCCGATTCTCCCCAGGAGGCAGTCGTCTGCGGCACAGATGTACCGCAGCCGCACGTTCCACCCAGGGGATCTCGACGTAGCCTTTGGCTGCCCCACCCTCGAGGGAAGTGAGGGAGGCGGAGCTGGTGTGACCGGAGCGGGCCAAGAGTGGAGCGCTCCTAGTTTTACACAGCGCGCTCCTAGTTTTACACAGCTCCTCATGCACCTCCGGGAAACAAATGGCATCCGGGGTGGGCGCGGTTTGCACCGCGCTCCGCCCCCAGGAACCACGTATCTCCGGATTAGCATGGCTGACATCACTTCTGCTTCCTCCTGAGCTCGACCCCCCTGGGGGGGGAGCTTGGATTCGTCAGAGTCGGATGCCAGTCTCCCTCCGATGCTGCGAACGACATCTCATCTACGTCACACATCGTTGCCGAATGCGTGACTGAGGATCCGAACGGTATGCCACCGCCGGTTGGGGAACGTTCAGAAGAGCGAATCGGGGTGCGATCGGCCCGTGAGCACTTGGCTGGCGGGTTGCGTTCGCAAAGTTCCCCATATCACTAACGCTGCTACGTGGGTGGTCATCGGGGCCGTAGTCACCGATGTCACAGCCCAGGTAGCAGACGAAACCGCAACTTCTGAATGACAATCCGCCCGCAGTGCGGGCAGATGTGTCAACGAACGCTGCTTCAGTGTGCTGGACGCCCAGACACCTAATGCAGCGATCGTGTCCATCCCCCCTCCTCGATGAGGGTGCCGCACCCAAGAGAACAGCGGGACATGCCGCGCTGGAAATTGCTCAGTCCTAAAAAGGACTTTTTAGAAAAAATCTCTATCACCTCCGGAATCGCCGAGACGCCCAGGGGAAGGTCGCTGCAGGAAAGGACGATCCGCTGCTTACGTCGTAAATCCGGCAATGTAGAAGAAGAATTCGTTGAATTCTTTTTGTTCGTAGTCATAAGCGAAGGCTCTGAAGAACAAACGGTAAGTGAATGCTGCACGCCGGCTTCCTTTTATACCGGACATCCGGGGGGCGGAGCCCGGTATGCAAATTTCATTCGCCAAATTTCATTGGCCTTTTCTATAGTAGTCAGAGTTGATTGGTTCTCAAGGGCGAACCCCATCTGTCGTCTTCGACACAACGTCGAGAGACCGACAGAAAGGGAACTACTCCTTTAACGCCCTAAATATAACGATTGATTGAACAAACAATTTGTTGAATGGGTCCTGTAGTGTAGTTGCATTTAAGGAAAGCGTACGGTACACTGACATCTAGCGGTTGCGCTTGGTATCACAGTCTACATTCAAAATATTGGAGACATAAATTTAGCCAAGTAACGCTTCTACTCGGTTTCTTTTACTTGTCATCAGAAATCACCTACAGTTAACTCTATTGTTTGCAAATGTGTACCAGAAGTTAAGGGGAGTCCATGAACGCACGCATACGCAGAAACGTCTGTTTATGTTGTCACTTTGTAACGCCTACGTCTTCTTTATAAAACGTGGAATGCGCAGACACGAGTCAGACACCCGTCTTCTTTATAAAACGAGTGATGCGCATTAGTATTTTCTCATTAACTAAAGTATTTTTATGAGGCCAAAAAGTTTACTGTATTACTAAATAGTAAAAAATATAAAACGAAAAATAAAAAGTGAAAATATCAACCAGCTAAAAAGACCACCGGCTATGCTAATATGACTGACTGAACTAGAAGAAAAACATAAGATACTCTTGACCTATAACCCTGCTTGAACCACTCGTGGTCTAGGAGCTCCTCTAATGTTGGCCTAATGCGCAGACGCAAGTAAGACACCCGTCTTCTTTATACAACGTGTGATGCGCAGATACAAGTCAGACACACCCGTCTTCTTTATACAACGTGTGATGCGCAGACACAAGTCACACACCCGTCTTCTTTATAAAACGTGTGATGCGCAGACACAAGTCACACCCCCGTCTTCTTTATAAAACGTGTGATGCTCAGACACGAGCCAGACACTCGTCTTCTTTATAAAACGTGTGATGCGCAGACACGAGACACGAGCCAGACACCTTCTTCTTATAAAACGTGGGATGCGCAGACACGAGTCAGACACCCGTCTTCTTTATAAAACGTGTGATGCGCAGACACGAGGCAGACACCCGTCTTCTTTATTCCGTCTTCTTTATAAAACTATGCGCAGACACGAGTCAGACACCCGTCTTCTTTAAACGCAGGATGCGCAGACACGAGTCAGACACCCGTCTTCTTTATAAAGACACGAGTCAGACACCCGTCTTCTTTACACAACGCAGGATGCGCAGACACGAGTCAGACACCCGTCTTCTTTATAAAACGTGGGATGCGCAGACACGAGTCAGACACCCGTCTTCTTTATAAAACGTGATGCGAGACACGAGGACCGTCTTCTTATTTTCTTTATAAAACGCAGGATGCGCAGACACGAGTCAGACACCCGTCTTCTTTAACAACGTGATGCGCAGACACGGATCAGACACCCGTCTTCTTTATAAAACGTGTGATGCGCAGACACGAGGCAGACACCCGTCTTCTTTATAAAACGCAGGATGCGCAGACACGAGTCAGACACCCGTCTTCTTTATACAACGTGGGATGCGCAGACACGAGTCAGACACCCGTCTTCTTTATAAACGTGGGATGCGCAGAGTCACACATACAACGGGATCGAGACACCCGTCTTCTTTATACAACGCGGGTTGCGCAGACACGAGTCAGACACCCGTCTTCTTTATAAAACGCAGGATGCGCAGAAACGAGTCAGACACCCGTCTTCTTTATAAAACGTGGGATGCGCAGACACGAGTCAGACACCCGTCTTCTTTCGGATGCGCAGACACGAGTCCACCCGTCTTCTTTATACAACGCGGGTTGCGCAGACACGAGTCAGACACCCGTCTTCTTTATAAAACGCAGGATGCGCAGACACGAGTCAGACAACCGTCTTCTTTATAAAACGTGGGATGCGCAGACACGACAGACACCGTCTTCTTTATAAAACGTGGATGCAGACACGAGTCAGACACCCGTCTTCTTTATAAAACGCGGGATGCGCAGACACGAGTCAGACACCCGTCTTCTTTATAAAACGCGGGATGCGCAGACACGAGTCAGACACCCGTCTTCTTTATAAAACGTGGGATGCGCAGACACGAGTCAGACACCCGTCTTCTTTATAAACGTGATGCGCAGAACGAGTCAGACACCCGTCTTCTTTATAAAACGTGGGATGCGCAGACACGAGTCAGACACCCGTCTTCTTTATAAAACGCGGGATGCGCAGACACGAGTCAGACACCCGTCTTCTTTATAAAACGCAGGATGCGCAGACACGAGTCAGACACCCGTCTTCTTTATAAAACGTGGGATGCGCAGAACGAGTTCTTCTTTATGCGCAGACACGTCAGACACCCGTCTTCTTTATAAAACGCAGGATGCGCAGACACGAGTCAGACACCCGTCTTCTTTATAAAACGTGGGATGCGCAGACACGAGTCAGACACCCGTCTTCTTTATAAAACGTGTCATGCGCCGACACGAGTCAGACACCCGTCTTCTTTACACAAAGCAGGATGCGCAGACACGGATCAGACACCCGTCTTCTTTATAAAACGTGTGATGCGCAGACACGAGTCAGACACCCGTCTTCTTTATAAAACGCGTGATGCGCAGACACGAGTCAGACACCCATCTTCTTTATAAAACGCGGGATGAGCAGACACGAGTCAGACACCCTTCTTCTTTATAAAACGTGGGATGCGCAGAAACGAGTCAGACACCCGTCTTCTTTATAAAACGTGTGATGCGCAGACACGAGGCAGACACCCGTCTTCTTTATAAAACGCAGGATGCGCAGACACCCGTCTTCTTTATAAAACGCAGGATGCGCAGACACGAGTCAGACACCCGTCTTCTTTACACAACGCAGGATGCGCAGACACGGATCAGACACCCGTCTTCTTTATAAAACGTGTCAGACACGAGGACACCCGTCTTCTTTGACACCCGTCTTCTTTATAAAACGTGTGATGCGCAGACACGAGTCAGACACCCGTCTTCTTTAAAACGCAGGATGCGCAGACACGAGTCAGACACCCGTCTTCTTTATAAAACGCGCGCAGAGTCAGTCTTTATTACGACGTGGGATGCGCAGAAACGAGTCAGACACCCGTCTTCTTTATAAAACGTGGGATGCAGACACGAGCAGACACCCGAAACGCAGGATACCCGTCTTCTTTATAAAACGTGGGATGCGCAGACACGAGTCAAACACCCGTCTTCTTTATAAAACGCGGGATGCGCAGACATGAGTCAAACACTCTTCTTCTTTATACAACGCAGGATGCGCAGACACGAGTCAGACTCCCGTCTTCTTTATAAAACGCGTGATGCGCAGACACGAGTCACACACCCGTCTTCTTTATACAACGCGGGATGCGCAGACACGAGTCAGACATCCATCTTCGTTATAAAACGCGGGATGCGCAGACACGAGTCAGACACCCGTCTTCTTTATACAACGCGGGTTGCGCAGACACGAGTCAGACACCCGTCTTCTTTATACAACGCAGGATGCGCAGACACGAGTCAGACACCCATCTTCTTTATAAAACGTGTGATGCGCAGACACGAGTCAGACACCCGTCTTCTTTATAAAACGTGGGATGCACAGACACGAGTCAGACACCCGTCTTCTTTATAAAACGTGGGATGCACAGACACGAGTCAGACACCTGTCTTCTTTATACAACTTGTGATGCACATGAGTATTTTCTCATAAACTAAAGTATTTTTATACGGCCAAAAAGTTTACTGTATTACTAAATAGTAAAAAAGGTGAAACGAAAAAGTGAAAAGTGAAAAAATCAACCAGCTAAAAAGACCACCGGCTATGCTAATATGACTGACTGAACTAGAAAAAAACATAAGATACTCTTGACCTTTAACCCTGCTTGAACCACTCGTGGTCTAGGAGCTCCTCTAATGTTGGCCTAATGCGCAGACACGAGTCAGACAACCGTCTTCTATATACAACTTGTGATGCACATGAGTATTTTCTCATAAACTAAAGTATTTTTATATGGCCCAAAAGATTACTGTATTACTAAATAGTAAAAAAGGTAAAACGAAAAATTAAAAGTGAAAAAATCAACCAAAAAAAGACCACCGGCTATGCTAATATGACTGACTGAACTAGAAAAAAACATAAGATACTCTTGACCTTTAACCCTGCTTGAACCACTTGTGGTCTAGGAGCTCCTCTAATGTTGGCCTAATGCGCAGACACGAGTCAGACACCCGTCTTCTATATACAACTTGTGATGCACATGAGTATTTTCTCATAAACTAAAGTATTTTTATACGGCCAAAAAGTTTACTGTATTACTAAATAGTAAAAAAGGTAAAACGAAAAAATAAAAAGTGAAAAAATCAACCAGCTAAAAAGACCACCGGCTATGCTAATATGTCTGAATGAACTAGAAAAAACCATTAGATACTCTTGACCTTTAACCCAGCTTGAACCACTCGTGGTCTAGGAACTCTTCTAATGTTGGCCTTTCGAGTGGTGGAATGAGAGTGCACCGTCTGATCAAGTCAAAGCATTCTGTGAGCAGAAGTGTTTACGAGAGGAACGATTAGTCACGTATGTTCTTTGTTAACTCACTGTCAAACATAACAATAGCTATTGAAATATGTAGTTTCATTTATCACATTTTTAAAAACAATATCCTGTTTTCTTTCAACTTATATTTAGGAAGTTGCATTTGATGAATATCTCCCAGTGACTGAACAGAATCTTCCTTTGCATTTCACAAGGATAGTGCTGGTCTCTTACCTTCAGTTAAACCAAGTTCTTTGATCTTAGGGATGTCTTCTGTAGTAATAAAGAGTCTTATATTCATCCGACATTCACCTATCATTATCAGGAGCAGTTTACCCAAACAAAAGACCATATCGGCAACTGCATGACCTGGACCTGGAACACAAGCATGAAGTGAGCAAACATTTCACAGGTAAAAAACATTAAAGTCAAAGTATAACACCATCAATCCAGTACTGCTGTTGGGGGGAAACTCATTTTGGGTTGGCTTCGATGTTTGTACGAGGGTCATTACATCGGTCAGTACTCACCCCAGCTTTCACCGCCTGGTTCGACCCAAGTTGGGCCAGGTATGTCACGTCTAGGGTCTATCAACATGAGCGTCATGGAACACAAAGAAGAAGCAAGTCTAACATTTGACTGGCAAAAATCATTCAAGTCAAAGTCTAACGCCATCAATCCATTACTGTAAATTCTGACCGGGTGCTATTGAGGGGAAACTCATTTTGGGTTGGCTACAATGTTTGTAAAAGGGTCATTACATCGGCAACACAGAAACTCAACTCACCTGGGTGTCCAGGGTCTGGTTTGCCCCAAGTTGAGGCAAGATGGCCACTTCCAAAGTCTAAGAACATGAGCGTCATGGTGTGTACATTGATCAGCATGTTTCTGATACCCAAGCTACCATGGCAGACGTTTGTCGATGCAGTGTTGGACTGCGTTCACGGCTTGACGCATGAGAGGACGTGCCTTTTCTTCAGACAGTTCGTTATAGTGAAGGAAATATTCCATGCTTGAACAGGGATATGGATATTCTAGAACGAGGATGTAGACGATGTCCTCTTCAAACCAGTCCAACAGATCCACAATGTTGGGGCATCTCTCTGGTTTCTGTAGCATCAGATTTAAAGCCACTTCTGGGACGAGAGGCTTGTCATATCCAGGCTGGTGAAAAAAGGTCAAAAAGGTTTGCAGACGGTAGGCGACTTTTCAATTTCCACAAATCATTTGTGTTGAGATACAGTGGGGTCTAAAAATCTGAAACTTCAATGAGAAATGCATTTCCTAATGAACTATTTTTGAAATGAATTACTTTATTAGCATAACAATTAGAGTATGAAGGATGTGTATGAATGTCTCAGTATTTGTTATGTGCCTCTTTTAATGTGTGCACAAAACCTGATGTTTCATGTTCAGCTCATGTGCTCAACTACACACAGAAATCAACGCCAATGACTTCAAATTCGCTTGTTTGATTTGTAACCTATACAGCAGATTCTTTAAGATTTTTTGGACCCCACTTCACATAAAAAAAAAAAAATATGACTCACAACATGAATAAATCTTTGCCGTTTGCATTCTTTGTAAATAATTTGATGGCGACCTGCAAAGAGAAATCATCACATGTCAGCTTTACAACAGTACATCGACATATCTGGATCAAAACACTCAACACATCTGTACGTTAAGACAAAAGGATGAAAATGTTTGATGAATAGGGCACAGGTACCTTCAGGCCATCGGACTTGCGAGTCCCCCGATACACAATGCCACCGTGTCCTTTTCCTAGACACAGCCTTCCCACCTCATAAAGGGCTGAAAACGCTTCTAAAAAAACAATACATAAGGAACACATGTGATTGAGTCGCACAAACTCTAAGAGCACTGATATTGTAAAAATCAATCAAACAACGTATTCTTTTAAAACATGCGTGTGTAATGGAGAGAGGTTTAGTACATCCAATGTGATTCAACAGAATGAAAAGGTGTTTAAGTATAACAGCAGGACAATCAAAAAGAAAATCAAATATTTATTTCGAAAGGATATCAGGGTCATCAAAGACAATTCATTTGATAGAATAACACTTGACATTAATTTAATATTTAATAATAGGGCTGGGTATTGCATCCAATTTGGCGATTCAGTTCGATTCTAATCAATTTCCATTCCAAATCGGTTCCTTATTTTCGCAACAGATAGTTTCCAAATTGATTTTGTTTCATTTAATTTAAGATTGATTACAATCCAAGAAGTTATATTTTTGACCCAGTCCTATAACATAATAGAAGGTGTTTCAGTGAAGCTGACAATGAAAAGCAGGACAGAATGAAAGTTAACCTGAACATAATGGAAGTATACTTACCAAATTTATCCAATTCAAGAAGAAACTCTTGCATAGAATACCATCTAGCGGGAAATTCGGGAAGACTCCTTGGTTGAATATGTTTGAGCATTTCCTGAACGTATGGATCAAAGTCAGATAAACCACGATAGAAATCATCCATCCACCCTGAGGATCTTCAGGCTGAGGATCTTCATGAGCTGGCTGAGGATCTTCATGAGCTGCTGAGGATCTCAGGAGCTGGCTGTGGGAGCTGGCTGAGGATCTTCATGAGCTGGCTGAGGATCTTCATGAGCTGGCTGAGGATCTTCATGAGCTGGCTGAGGATCTTCATGAGCTGGCTGAGGATCTGATGGATCCAGGTCAGACTGTGTAGGTAAAGGCACCACTTTGTTGTTTCGGGCACAGGAGTGCTTCATAGCCTGCCATCCTTTCTTAAAGCGGGCACGGACACCCTTCTTCTTCTTTTTCTTCACTTCTTTTTGTTGTTTTAAAAGATAAAAACAGAGAGAGAAAAAACAAACAGTAAAAATGATTTTTAGATGCCAGAAATATATCACAACAAACAAATAAATAAAACACAGTTCTCTCTGGAGCTTTTTGCTCATGCTTAGACAGACCTGGTCTGTCTTCAGCTGCATCTTCAGGAGCTGGCTGAGGATCTACACGAGCTGGCTGAGGATCTACACAAGCTTGCTGAGGATCTTCATGAGCTGGCTGAGGATCTGATGGATCCAGGTCAGACTGTGTAGGTAAAGGCACCGCTTTGTTGTTTCGGGCGCAGGAGTGCTTCATAGCCTGCCATCCTTTCTTAAAGCGGGCACGGACACCCTTCTTCTTCTTCTTCTTCACTTTTGTTTGTTGTTTCAAAAGATAAAAACAGAGAGAGAAAAAACAAACAGTAAAAATGATTTTTAGATGCCAGAAATATATATAAACACAGTTCTCTCTGGAGCTTTTTGCTCATGGTTAGACAGACCTGATATGTCTTCAGCTGCATCTTCAGGAGCTGAGGATCTACAGGATCTACATGAGGATTGAGCTGGCTGAGGATCTACATGAGCTGGCTGAGGATCTACATGAGCTGGCTGAGGATCTTCATGAGCTGGCTGAGGATCTGATGGATCCAGGTCAGAGTGTGTAGGTAAAGGCACCAGCAGGAGTGCTTCATAGCCTGCCATCCTTTCTTAAAGCGGGCACGGACACCCTTCTTCTTCTTCTTCCCTTCCGTTTGTTGTTCTAGAAGATAAAACCAGAGGAAGAGTAAAGAAAAATCAAAGAAATGACCACCAGATAGCAGAAATGTATCACTAAGAATCAAAGTAATGAAACTGACTCCCAGAGCCACCGAAGGATTATTTAATAAAGCCTTGTCAGTTATGTTTTGCATAAGTTTCACCCCCCCCAAAATGTCAAATATTAGATCTGTTGCATATAAAATATCTCAAACAGCTGGACATTCGTGCCATTGCAGTAGGGTTTAAGTTACTGTGGTGTTTAGAATGTACAGGTAACACATTTGAACTGAACAGAAACAGTTACGCTTCCCACTTTAACAGACATGTTGTACTGTATTGTGAAATCTATTAATGAAACAGATATTACACTTATAGGTTATTGTTACAAGTGTGCTTTCAAAGTGTGCTTAAGCGACTTCAGCTGAAATAAATAAGGTGCAATAACCCTTCGAAAGCAGTTTGATTAACAGGTGATCTGACCAATCATAACGCCAATATTACGTGCCCCCGTGACTGACAGCCATTTTGTCCGACAAACACCACAAGGCATAGTAGAGCTTTGGTGACTGATTAAAAAAAAATGCTTTTTAATTATTTGGAGCTATTTTCTCACGGTTAGACAGACCTGCTCTGTCGTCAGTTGGTTCTTCTGGAGCGGTTTGCTTGAGTCCAGAAGGATCTTGCGGAGGATCGACCGGATCTTCAAGAGGCGTTTGCTCCCAGTCACAACCAGGGCGATCAGCTGTGTCTGCCAAGACCACCGGGTTCAAGACTGGTAAATACGGCTCTTCAGATGGATCCAGGTCATTGCTTTGGGTGCAAGAGCAGCAGCCCTTCATAGCCCGCCATCCTTTCTTAAAGCTGGCGCGCACACCCTTCTTCTTCTTCTTCTTCTCTGTTTGTTGATCTAAAAGATCAAACAAAGACAAACATACACAACAAAGCTGTTTTTAGGTGGTAAATTACAATTTCACTTACACACTAAAACAATCATAATTCTCTATGCAACGACTCTAAAAGATTTAACTATGAAAAAAGTTTTACTTATTAAACAAGAAATGATAAGACAATTATGTCATATTCTTCATTTCTGATTTCATTATAACTTGAAACTGCAGTACTGTACATCGACACTTGATCCTTTAAAAACACACTAAAAGATGAAATGAACTAAACCTGAACACAAACATAAATGTTTTTAATTTAAAGGGATTTTGAAAACGCATTCAAACATGATAAATCTTGAGATTAACACTCGCTAAACAAAACAAGTCTGATGTTGTGCTGTCGAGTCAGTAAACAACCGATTTGTCATATTATCCGAATCTATATTTTGAAGTAAATGATTTATTTTGGGATGTATATTTGTCACTGACCTGGATTTCTCTCCATGTCGTTTGCTGTAAGTCGTGCAGATGAAGACGCCATGTGAAGCTCTTTAACTCGGTCTTTTTCACGATCGTCTGTCTGTCTGTGTGGACTTCGAGTTTCGTATCGTCGCTAGCTGACCGTCTGCAAACACTTGATAGCAAGTTATCCTGTGATCCGTCCTCGCTTTCGCTAAAAACAGCACTGAGAAGATACTTCAACTCGGCGTCCTGATAAGATCTGTTTACAGCTTCGACTCTCTTTATGACGTAAGCGTTAATGACCCATTTTTCAAACACACGCTGAATTCAGGTCGCCTTGGAAACCTTTTGTAAATGTTACGTTCAAAACTAGCGGCGTAACATTGATACATTAAAAATCGCATTGAGTGTATTGTTTCCGTAAGTGTGTTGTGCGCGCGAGCTTTTTCTTTGGTTTTTAATGGGATCCTGAATTAATAGTGCTGCACTACTGCCATCTTCTGGTGGAAATTAACTCCTCCGGATTCTTCTTCCTCGTTTTTTGGCGCATTACAGCCTTTGTGTATAACGCCCCCTACTGTTCGTTGCTGTTGTGCAGTCGTGGGGTGTATCCAGAAAGGTTAACTTACCGTCAGCTAAACCCGGAACTCTCGGTTGATTAACCCAAACCTTGCTTACTCGGGGTGTGTCGGTTCCAAAACACCGAGAGAGTTAGTTTAGTCAACCTCCAGAGTTAACGCGCGCCCACAATAACAACATGAAAACATTGTCAATGGATCTCAGAGTTCACGAGTCACCATGGAAACGGCCGGTAAGCTTAAAGTTTTTGACTGTAAAACAACTTTATAAATCAGAAGTTTTTCACAGAAGAATTAAATCTGCATCAGCGTATAAAGTGTGGAATAAAATCATGAAATAAAATGATTTAAGTTATGTTTTTATAAAACTGTAAACGCTAAAAAATATTTATTTAATTAAGTATATAAATACTTTAAATACATGCAGTATTTTTATACTATAATATTTAAAATATATACTCATCATGGCTATCTTTGGTACAAAGTGTAGATTTGTTGAGATGTTTGCAACTGGTATTTTACCAAAATTGTTTTATGTATACGTTATATTATCACATTGCTAATTTTGATGGCAGAATAAAACCTCTTTTTTGTTCCTTCTCCGTATGTTCATTAAAAAATCCTTTATTTGGTTTTCTGAAGACTGACTTTACCTTGTATCAGCTTTATTTGCATCAGTCGCTGATGTAGTCATATTAATGGAGGCTCTTTTAATTCTAGAAAAATACTACATTGGTCATCATTTTGGAAAAACTTGTGTAATGCTTTTCAGTAGACTACACTATGAATGATAATTCATTTACAGCAGACGATAAAGGTCTGCTGGGACAGAGGTAGATGTTTAAAATGTTAGTAGGTCCAGTCAAGCTTAATAATCATGTAGTCTTTATATATCCCTTTCAAATACACATACATTTAGTTTCTTTGGACTTTGTTTCTAAAAAGCTTTGGCTTTGCAAATGTGAAAAGAGGTGGAAACGGCCGATCCTGAAAGGCTAATTGTCATTTGGAGAAAGGCCTTTAGATACTGAACTGTAGGAGGAGGCTGAGGATCAGAAAGACAGTCAGAATGAAAATCTTAAGTCTAATTTTGTATGTATTTTTTAAATAAATGGATATAAAATTATAATAATAATTTAAATATGTGAACTGGTTAGAGAGTTCGACTCGTAATCAGAAGGTCGCTGGTTCAATTCTCAAGGCACCTTACCCCTGTTTGCTCTGCAGTGATAGCTGCCCACTACTTGTAAGTCACTTTGGATAAAAGCGTCTGCCACATGAATAAATGTAAATGTAAATGTATGCCATATGTAATCCCATCGGGGGTCACCTAATAAAGCCTTGAAAACCTGCCAGCCTGGGAATCGAACTTGCAACCTTTGCATTTTAAATCTGGCTCTCTAACCATTAGGCTAAAATACTTCACTGTTAACATCCATTAACTGTTGGAAATTGTAAGGTGTGTATATTTATCCAGTGATATTTGGAGATGTTTTAATAAACCAATTTCAAAGTGTATACAGTATTTAATATAAATACATATAGTTAAACAATAACAGCTTGCATTATTTCATTTTAAAAGGTTAGATAATAAAGTTAATAAAAAAATAGTTGTGAATGCTGAATTGAGATGGGTGAGAGGAAATGTAATTGTAATATTGCTGTAAAATGATTATATATTATATGTAATCTGTGCTTTCAGGCCCACTTGACGCTCATCAAAAACAAACACATGCGCAGACAACTCCTGAAGCTTAGTAACATTTCCTTCAAATGAACTAACCCTGGAACATGATCTTCTCTGGAGCAGGTTATCTTCAGAGAGTGAGTTGCTATGGTTACTTACATACCCTGAAAATGATCTCCGTTTTTGGAACCGCAAGTTGGGGTTATCAGCTAACTAACCCTTAAACTTACCGGGTATGTCACATAACCAGCTTTCTGGAGTGCACCCCTGATCCTCAAATACTTCAAAACAAAATCCTAAAGGAACGTTGTGTTTGTTGACGCTCGTCTGGGAAACCGATAGTATAAAGGCATTTTTATGAAAGGAACATAAATATCTAAATTCAACTAAGGCACAATCTTGGCTAAACTGCGTCTGTGAAACCGGGCCATAGTGTATAGTATGTCATTTGAGACACAACTTAAATATTCAGGGACAAGAGGGATCGGTATTGAAAAAAATAGAAAATACAGACACAACTTTACGATTCAGGAGGAAAGAAGATGATATGGAAAAAAACTGTTAATTGAAAAAAACTTAATTGTGAGCTAGGATTAAAAGAAAGACATCTTTAATCATTAAACAAAAGAGTAGGTAATGAAAAAACATTCTGAAGAATCAGGAAGAGTTAACAATAGCAAATAGTAAAAGATACAGAAGAATATTATTGGAAAGCATGCAACTGGACTCAGTGAACCCTGTCAGTTAAATGATAAAACATGTACTTGATAGTCACATTATAAAGAAGAAACAATGAAATGGAAAAATAGGATGAACAGAACATGGACTAGAGGTGAAAAGTGACCAGAGCCGGAATCTCTTCCGGAACTTCATTAAAAACAGGATTTAAAACAAGACTCTGACAGAATCACCCGGAGGAGTTAATTGCCACCAGAAGATGGCAGTAGTGCAGCTCTATGAATCCGGATCCCATTAAAACTATATGTCTGCAGACCTGGAGCAGGCAGTTTCACGCCCCCGTTGTTCCTCCTTTGTCCAGTAGGGGGAGTTGAACGACAAAATATAATATTTGTAACCGAATCAAACTGTTAAACAAAAATGTAATTATGTATGTATGTGTAAGATTAAAAGTAAATAAATGAACTAAACTGAAACTGGAAGTGCTTCTGGACCAGTGAAAATGAACTATGGTAAAAGTGTAGTAACCATGTTGTTTTGTTGTTGTTGTATTGGTGACTTTTGGCAAAACCAATCTTACTACAGAAACCATATGGCTTAACTAACGATAATATACAGAACATGTTAAAGTATTTGTACGTGTCTACTAAGGTCGTAATACATATCTTACAGGAGACAATGATTTGCAATTTAGTGTTTTTGTCAATTGAAAAATGATTAATACACACAGTTGGATCAGATGTTTACTACAACAATAACATATAATCTACTGTAGCCTAGTTATATACAAATATACAGAAGACTTGAGTGTTTGTTGTGAATATATTTCATAGTTCATGTTTTTTTTAAGTTTTTTCGAGGAGCATACAGTTTTGCGCCCGTTTCGACCTTTTTGTCCATAAGGGGGCGCTGTACACTAACAACCACCAGAACAGAGCTAAGAACAGATAACTTCATCGTCCATCACGAGTTATGGTCAATAAACCTTTTTGTTATTAAGCAAACACCGACATGTATAGTTTTAAACGATTCATTGATATCTATATGAATTCATTTCAACATCTAAACAGATATGTACAGTAGTGTCATTTATAATCAAAGACAATAACATCTATAAATATTAACCAGATCGATGTTCTGTCTGGATCAACCTTGTATGCTTACTCGATATCTCTTCTTCATTTTCATCATTTTCTTTCTAATTGTATTTCGTTGTCTGTCTCTAGCCTTTGTGATGGCCTTTTCTGGTAAGATATTCTTCTTAGTCTGTTCACTTGCATTAATACATAACGTTACTACAGTAGGCTTATATGTATGTAGGCCGTTTCAATCGTTAGTAACAGTACAACTTCCTACAAAAGATCGTCATAATCACAACTAATAATTAATCACAGGTGAGAAAATCACGGTCAACATAAGTATTAGCCAGCAAATAATTTCTTAAATGTGTATTAAGAAAACAAAAGATCAATAATTGAACATCACAAACATGATCAAACTCAAATTGAAAACATATTTCCATATGGAATAAAAGAAATGGTCATATTATCTAATGTACACATAATATACTGTATATATAAATGGTTTCAGTACGCTTCATTATAAAGGTGTGTAACACATTTGGTAACTGCTTTACAGATCTGCTAATTTAAAATACATTCACATCAAAGAATTTCTTTATTAAAATATGATTATTTCAAACTCACAGTTTTTCCTTTCTCCTCAAAATGTCACTTTAATCTTGGCATGCTAGACATTACTTTTAATAATGACAGAATTTAAGTTTTTGGATGAGCTGTGCTTTTATCATTTAACAGTTAATAGATAAAGTCGACATTTAGAACAAGAAAAACCTAATGCATCTGTTATCAAAATATGCAGGATTAGACAGTCACAACTACACCTGACTGAATACTCCACCATTTAATGTCCTGTGTGTCATTTAAATCACATAACGTGATAAGAACAGTGTTAAGTCACACCACACACATTCACTTCTGCATCACAACACAGTAGTGGACAAAGTGATGGTGCTTTTCAACTGTATGGGTCCGTCAGGTTTACTGTAGCACGGCTCGGCTCGGTACAGCTCACTTCACTTCGGCTAACTTTGCTTTTCCACAGGGGTTTAGAAACCGCTTCAAAGTGTAATCAATCAATCAATAATCAATACATTACATCAGTTCAAATTGGTTGACTAACAATGACAATACTTTTACAACATGTGTTTGTCATATTAATTCATGTTTTTTAGGTATTCCATTCGTGTTTTTAAAAATGAGAGTAAAAGTGTAAAATGAAAGTAATAAAGATTAAATAATGGTGCTAACCATGCAGTTCTACATGAGATCAATGCACACTGTTCATGTGCTAACACTAAACTGTAAATATTTGTTAGAAAATTAATTAGAAAATGTACACTAAAAGGCTGTAAAAATCACCACTGTGTTCAAAATACTATATGCATTTTGACTAGCCTTACTTAACAAAGACATTTAACAACAATAACAAAAATCATTAATTTTGCCCTGGCGCCCACTTAATGTTGGTTTGAATCAGGTGCTTTGTATAGAGAGCCATCGAAAATATTCTGGGAGGGGTGTCCTGAGGGCCAGGATTGGGAAACATTGATTTAATTTTTTCACAGAAAAACATTCATTTTTTTTTGCAGTTTATTATACTGTTAAAGGGTGTTTTTTGACTATGAAACATGAAATGGTTTAAGGGAAAAGAAAGCAAGAGCTGCTGGTGATGAGAAAAATAGAACAATAGAAAGTGTTCACTTTATTCTTATCACCTCTTACCTGTCTCTAACTCTCCCCCTATTTGTTTTCTAGAAAAAGAGAAAAGAAAAAAAAGTATTCCTTCATTTCTGCAGGTTAAATGCTTGTCTAATTTGGGTAGATTGCTATGACTGAGCTCACCACTAGATAGCGGTGTTTCATATAAAGAATAGCCAGTATTCGTTGTATTTTAAAATTTGTTAACTTTTTTATTCTGCTTTTTATTTTATTTTTATGCCTTAAAATAATTCTGCTATATGATCAAATCAACTAGACATGCCGTGGGACTGATTTATATTGTGCATTTATTATACGTGTGCACTGAATTTATGTGTAAGTGATTTAGGGTCTCATGAAATCAAACAGCCCTCTATGAAACAATGTTTTACGTAAAAATGTTTTCTTTCACTAAAGCTACAAAATAACACAGTAAACTTCCCCGATACAATTTCTCTAAATCTAAAGAGTCGTGTGTTTTTTTTTGCCCCAAGATTTGTAATAGAACTGATTTACGTACATTTCGTTACGTGATGCCCAAAGCATTCTGTGAGTTTACTCTGAGAGCATCGGCCAATCATGGCTGCCCCTCTTATCACCTTCTTCGTCCCCCTGTGGCTTTTTGAGGCGCTCTCTGTTTGGGCTCTATTGATGACATCATCTAAGCTGTCAGTCTCATCTTCGCTCTGTCCCCCAAGGCCTAGAAGTGACATGCACCATTGCACGCCAATATCACAGTCTGTCCGTTCCCTTCTTTTGTGCTTTGCATGGACAGATTATGTTTGACAACTTCGTTTAAATCACATTCAACTCATTTTACATTATCTTTGACTTTACATGCTGCACTAACTTTCCACACATATTTGTGTAACTTTCTTAACAAATTTTTCATTATGTTATATACATAGACAATCTTATCTTAACCACAGCAGCGATCTTGTATACCAATATTCTTAAAAAATGAAGTGACAATATAAACATTTACTGACTATTTAGGGTTTCAATCTTTCAAAAAGTTGAGATGCAAGTAGTTGAGAAAGCATTAGAGTTGTATTGTTAGTTTTATGATTGCTACTTGGAATTGTGGTCTGATCTTGTCTTATGTTGTATTGTTAAGTTCTATGATTGTTTCTTAAAATGCTTTATTTCCTTGTTGTTGTGTTAACTATTTATCTTTTAGGATGACACGTAACATTCTGTCCTGGGACTACAGATGAAAAATAGCTTCTGCTAATTCTGGTACATTTACTGTAATGTTTATTAACGTGCCTGTTAAATAAATAAAAATAAAAAGGACTATAATTCAATACAAAGCAAAAAATCTTTTGTCTATGTTATCTTTCATTAAGAGGGTAAACTCTTCTGAAACCACTTTTGACTTCGCAGATCCCTCATACTTTTAACCCCTAGTGCCCATCCCTCGTTCTCATGTGGGCATCCACTTTTCAATATCCAGTTAACTCCTGAATAATAATAATTCAAATAATAAAACATTTTTTATTATTTTAGAGGGGAAATTCATGATCAATTAGTTGTGTTTCGTGCTAGAAGAAATAATGTTTATTCACAAGTTTCCAGAGAAAAAAAATCAACATTTTACATTTTAACGAAGTAAATCAAAACGCAGTTTGAGGCTAATTCTTTTTATCCATTTTTACATGACTCATAGAATGTGTTGTTGACTACATCTGTACACCATTGTGGGGAAATATGAGGACTAGAACGATGATGGCCTGTTAAACACTAACCGTGTGTGTCCAGCAGGGAGCATCTTGATCCAATTTAAGACCAGGATAATTAAAGACATAATAAATCATTTATGTGCTAAAATAATCCTATTGTACGGGTGTTTATATATCATACATGTGCTGGACACATGAAATCACTTATCTTTCTTCGCTGTAAAAGGTAAAAATTGAATTCCACGTGAACCCAAATCCCAAATGAGTTCCAGAAAATGTAATTCTGCTGGATGAACCAGTTCATGTCTATGGATTCGTCCCATTTCATCGTGTCACAACTATAATAGAAAGAAGGAATTCATTTAGTTTTTATTTGTCATATGACAGCGAGACCTCTACCAACCGTCTCAGTAGCATTCATTGCTTCCTCTGAAGTTAAGAGCTCAGGAGAGCCAAGCACCCACGAGAAATGAATAGACACAATGCAGTCCCGAAGAGAATGGTGCTTTTAGACGTCAAGGAAGAGACCATTTGTCATCAAGTTTCACTCTTTCCAGACAATTGTTCAATTTCTCTACACCAGGGCTGTCCAATGTCGGTCCTGGAGGGCCCTAGTGCTGCAGAGTTTAGCTCCAACTTGGCTCAACACACCTGTTTTGAAGTTTCTAGTCTGCTTTTTTGAGACCTTGATTAGCTGTTCAAGCAAGTGTACGGAATCCTCTCGTGGAACTGTGATGTCACTCGCATGAAGTCAAACAAGCCTATTGTTGCAGATGTCTCTCGTAGTGAACACGCTAACAAACTGGAGAGTTCATTCAGGTGTTTCATATAGAGAGCGTCTAAAACATGCTGGCTCAAAGTGCCAAGACTGAAATTGAGAAACACTGCCTTGAATGGTGTATAAAAATCCATAAAACCAAATGACCACAGTTTTATTAAAGAAACTATATGAGAAGGAACTACTGTGGTTTTTTTTAAGCTGACCATGGTACGTGTTAGACAGGAAACAGACAAAGGTTATTCCAATATTACACATTTTTACCACTTCCAGTGAAGACCTTTCCAATCTGTCAGGTCCATCTGATCAAGAACATTAACTAATAATTAAAGGGATACTTCACCCAATAAAAATTCTTTCATCATTTATTCACCTTCGAGTTGTTCCAAATGTGTATAATGATGAACACAGAGAAAGATATTTGGAAGAATGCTCATAACCAGACCGATTTTGCCCCCCATTGACTCATATAGTAGGAAAAATAATTGTATCATTTTGTTTGTTCTGTTGAAAACATAAGAAGATATTTTGAAGAATAGAGGACAGCAAGCGGTTCTGGGGCACTTTTGACTACCATTGTAGTTTTTCCTCCTATGGGAATCACGTGGGGGAGAAAACTGTCTTGGGGGCATTCTTCCAAATATCTTTCTCTGTGTTCATCAGAACAAAGACATTTATACACATTTGAAACAACTGGAAGGTGTTCATTTTTGCGTGAAGTATCCCTTTAACAGACGATGTTTATTCTCAAATCTCGCTGCAGTTTCACATTTTAAACGTGGCTGTAATTGTTTAATCATTCATCGGCATAATCAATAAAAATGTAAGTAATCTCGACCACATTGTTCCTCGGGGTGTAAACTCTGCTCTGCTGAAATACACAATGATTTTTACAACTTTATGGTCCTTTGTGTGGCCGGGCCTTAACCTATGATGTGCTACTGTAACACCGTGTCTAGACCGGATGCGGCGCGACAAGAGACAATAGAAGGCATTAGAACACATTATATTTACACATGTCGTCCACACCGGACGTGGCGCGACAATCCCATTAGAACAAGCGGTGTGTGGAGACATGGTGTTAAGAGTGTGTGACATATTGTGTGTGTACCTGCTATGGTGAGAGTAATCTCTTGTGTGGTGGATGGACGTAGCGACATTGTTTTGTGTTAAAGCTTGTGTCAGACTGGAGTTATTGATGGTCAGTGTGATTTCAGAAGCATTGTTGACACCACTCACAAGACCTGCCGCACCGCCGGACACATGTGAGAGCTCTTGAGGAAGTGAAAGGACACACAAAACAAGGGTTACACATCTATAAAATAAAACACGTTAGGCTATTTCTTGCGGCTGTTAAGATAACATCACAAGAGCTTCTGGGTTTGTATGAATAATTATGGACTGCACAATTTTAGCCTAATATTTGAATATGTTATTTTATCATTTTTAACGTCAATTCAAACTGATCCAACAAATGCAGATATACTAGATTTGATTATTTCAACCAAGCATATCGCTGCTTCCCTTCTGAAACCTCCTATCTCCATATTTTGTGTTATTTAATTTTTGTCATAAATCATTATTATTAATCACCCTTTATGTCTGTCACTGGGTTTGGCAAATGTCTAACCAATAAAGTATTAAAAAGTGCTTGTCAAGTTTGGCATCTCAATATTAAAGCATTTAAGAAGTACAGTGTTTTTTTTATTTTTCCTGAAATACAGCAAATTTGGACATACAGTCAGGTCCATAAATATAGCGCCTCAGTATCTCTGTGAACTATTGTCAGATTACAATCCATCACGCACACTGCAAGTTCAGTCACATGTATTTCACAGGTAAATCTTGTAGAAATTGGTGTACTGTCTGACTGTCACACTGTTGAGAACAAGATAGATTCTCGTAGAAAGAGACGCAAACAAAGAGAGTTAGACACTGTGTGAGTTTTGAAGTGACCATCTTGCCTCATTCACTACCAATCAACACCTAACCAATCAACTTCCAACACGGAACATAAAAGATCGCCACTTACCTCTTCTTTGAGTTCGAACCCGAAGCAGCATTGACTTGTCCCCATCCTCCCCACCACCACCAGGAGGTCCCTGTCCATACAACCCCAGGGGGTTGGCTACGCCCCCGCCCTCATCTCAAGGCAGGAAGTGGAGGAGACTTCTTGGGCCTCTGGATGCGAGCCACGTACAGGGCCCACTCCATATTACAATATTCAGCAATCAAATATTTATTTATCATCATTGGACACCTACAGTCAGGTCCATAAATATTGGGACATCGACACAATTCTAACATTTTTGGCTCTATACACCACCACAATGGATTTCAAATGAAACGAACAAGATGTGCTTTAACTGCAGACTGTCAGATTTAACAACAGTTTGCATATGTGCCTCCCACTTGTTAAGGGACCAAAAGTAATGGGACAGTTGGCTTCTCAGCTGTTCCGTGGCCAGGTGTGTCTTATTCCCTCACTATCCCAATTATAATGAGCAGATAAAAGGTCCAGAGTTCATTTCAAGTGTGCTATTTGCATTTGGACTGTCAACGGTCAAGATGAGATCCAAAGAGCTGTCACTATCAGTGAAGCAAGCCATCATTAGGCTGAAAAAACAAAACAAACCCATCAGAGAGATAGCATAAACATTAGGCGTGGCCAAAACAACTGTTTGTAACATTCTTAAAAAGAAGGAACGCACCGGTAAGCTCAGCAACACTAAAAGACCCGGAAGACCACGGAAAACAACTGTGGTGGATGACCGAAGAATTCTTTCCCAGGTGAAGAAAACACCCTTCACAACAGTTGGCCAGATCAAGAACACTCTCCAGGAGGTAGGTGTATGTGTGTCAAAGTCAACAACCAAGAGAAGACTTCACCAGAGTGAATACAGAGGGTTCACCACAAGATGTAAACCATTGGTGAGCCTCAAAAACAGGAAGGCCAGATTAGAGTTTGCCAAACGACATCGAAAAAAGCCTTCACAGTTCTGGAACAACATCCTATGGACAGATGAGACCAAGATCAACTTGTACCAGAGTGATGGGAAGAGAAGAGTATGGAGAAGGAAAGGAACTGCTCATGATCCTAAGCATACCACCTCATCAGTGAAGCATGGTGGTGGTAGTGTCATGGCGTGGGCATGTATGGCTGCCAGTGGAACTGGTTCTCTTGTATTTATTGATGATGTGACTGCTGACAAAAGCAGCAGGATGAATTCTGAAGTGTTTCGGGGAATATTATCTGCTCATATTCAGCCAAATGCTTCAGAACTCATTGGATGGAGCTTCACAGTGTAGATGGACAATGACCCAAAGCATACTGCAAAAGCAACCAAAGAGTTTTTGAAGGGAAAGAATTCGGACTGTTATGCAATGCCCAAGTCAATCACCTGACCTGAATCCGATTGAGCATGCATTTAACTTGCTGAAGACAAAACTGAAGGGAAAATGCCCCAAGAACAAGCAGGAACTGAAGATGGTTGCAGTAGAGGCCTGGCAGAGCATCACCAGGGATGAAAGCCAGCGTCTGGTGATGTCTATGCGTTCCAGACTTCAGAATGTAATTGACTGCAAAGGATTTGCAACCAAGTATTAAAAAGTGAAAGTTTGATTTATGATTATTATTCTTTCCCATTACTTTTGGTCCCTTAACAAGTGGGAGGCACATTTGCAAACTGTTGTAATTCCTACACCGTTCACCTGATTTGGATGTAAATACCCTCAAGTTAAAGCACATCTTGTTCGTTTCATTTGAAATCCCTTGTGGTGGTGTATAGAGCCAAAAATGTTAGAATTGTGTCGATGTCCCAATATTTATGGACCTGACTGTATTTGAAAGAATTATTATATAATTAAATGATCAAAATGTTTTGTAGACATATGTTTCATATGTCATTAGCTACTGATGCCTTCAACACAACACATGATTTAAAATGGCAACTATTTAGCCTATAGGCTCCTAAAACAAACACAAAACTTAACATAAACTGTTAAAAGTGATAGCAATGTATGCAAAAAAGTGACGGAAATCTGGCAGCCTGCACGTTTCTTACCTTGACCACCTCTCACATATAGATCTGTTTTGTTCAAAACATCAGTCATTTATATGTCATCATGTAGACTTCTTACAAAATATTTTTTTTAAGTATTTTAAAAGTAAAAAAAGACAATCACTAAAGTACATTTACATTTTACATTTACTAAAGTATGTTGATACAAAATAAGGAAACGAGTATCAAACTGTTGGAGATTTTGTGTCGGATTTTCAGCTTCTCTTCAGCCACTGCAGCACATTCAACAAGGTGAGACTCACTGCTGGACTGATTCAATAAATCAGCCACAAACAAGAGATGTGATTTATAGCTTTATACTTCATCATGTCACTTTTGCACTGTAAAACATGTTTTCATCATTCAGCAATATCTTTGTTTTCATATTTAACTTTTTATAGTAATGTAAAATAAAGTTCCATTTGTGAATTAACAACATGAACTGACAATGAACAACACATCTACAGTATTTATTAATCTAATGTTCTATTCAGAATTTAAAATCAAATACATTTTAGATATTATAACCTTTGGCATTAGACCATGAGCCAAAACAACATACTTCAGTCTTCAGAAACACCAGACTCGCAGCCCCTCTCACTACACACCCTCTCCCTCTCTACTACATCATCTCTTTTGAGCTTCTCAGAGAAAATGGAGGAACTAGTATTTGCTGGAACAAAACTCTCCCACTCTATTGTCGCGAGTCCACAGGCTTTAACTAAAAGGCGACGGGCCCTACAACCACCAAAGCCTCTGGGTCAACCTGGCCAACCCGTTCCCTCTGAAAGAGCTCTCCGGCCTCTGCCACAACGCCAGGGATCACACAAACCCCATCTGCTGCTTGAGATGGACTAAACAAGACTGCAAAGAGCACTGGTAACTGATATGAATTGGGTCCCTGATATGATAACAACAACAATCTCCAATATTTACAGAACAAGTGGGAACCCAGAGTTCCTTTAGTTTTCCCTATATCTGTCCTGATAAGTGAACGAAAAACTAAGGCCCTTTCCAGTCGTATGGCAAAGCTATCTAATCTAATACCTTTAAGACGTCACTCTGAGAATGACAGGGGTAAAAAACTAAAAACAGTTACTATTCAATTAGCACTTTTAAACATCCGTTCACTAAAAAACAAATCCTTTTTGGTCAATGACCTCATCACCAGTAACAAACTGGACTTCATGTTTCTAAATGAAACTTGGTTAGATGATAGTTAGGAGAGGTGATAGCTGCTCTATTTAAAGATCTCTTTGACTGCAAGCAAGTTTGACTTGGTAACTACCTATCCTTTGAATACTTGAGTATTGCTTTAAAAGGTGCACCACGCATTCTGTTTACAATTACTTACAGACCTCCCAAATACTACCCAGTCTTTGTTGATGACTTTTCAGAACTGCTATCAGCTATTTCCTCAGAATTTGACTGCTTTGTTATTGCTGGAGATTTTAATATTCATGTAGACAAGACAGAAAACAACACTGCAAATGAAATTTTAAATGTTTTACACACTTTTGATCTGATCCAGCATGTGCACGGTCCCACACACAATGGTGGACACATTCTGGATCTGCTCATTAGCAAAGGTCTAAACATTTCATCCACTATTATTAGAGATGTGGCGCTGTCTGATCATTTCTGTATTTTCTTTGATATATCAATCAGTCCTGCCACTGAAAATAGACCCGTCTCTAAAAAAGAGATTCATAAATGATGAACACCAGTGAGCTATTTATGAATGCTATGTCTTTGTCACCAAGTATATCTGCAGACTCTATGGATGTTCTCCTCGATAGCTTTAATGCAAAAGTAAAAAATGCTATCGATGCCATTGCTCCAGTAAAGGTCAAGGCGATAACTGGCAGGCGTAAAGCACCCTGGAGAAACACACCACCAGTACAAAGCATGAAAAGAACATGCAGAAAAGCTGAGCGTATGTGGCAAAAAACAAAACATGAACTTCACTATAACATCTATAAAGACAGTCTGCATGCCTTCAATGTTGACTTAGACAAAGCTAGACAGAACTTTTTCTCTAACATTATAAACTGCTAAATAAATAACACTCTCACTCTTTTTGCAACTGTCGAGAGACTTACAAATCCCCCTAGTCAAGTTCCCAGGGAAATGCTGTCTGATGACAAATGCAATGAGTTTGCAACTTTTTTCCTTCAAAATATCAGTAATATCAGAATGGAAATCAGCAAAGCTCCATGCGGCAGTCAGGTCAGTCTGACTTCAGTACATCAGAAATTAGTAACTTTGTCTGAATTTCAGACAATTGATCTCAAAACCCTGGAGGAAACGGTACAGCATCTTAAGGCGTCAACTTGCAGCCTTGACACACTTCCCACATCCTTTTTCAAAAGAGTGTTTAACTGTTTGGAAGCAGATCTCCTAAAAATAGTAAATACATCACTGCTCTCAGGAACTTTCCCAGAGTCCCTTAAAAATGCAGTTGTCAAACATCTTCTAAAACAGGGCAATATAGACAAAACCTTACTGTCTGACTACAGACCAATATCAAATCTTCCTTTTATAGGGAAGATCATTGAAAAGGTTGTTTTCAAAAACAGCTGACCAAATTCTTGAACTCAAATGGCTACCTGGACAATTATCAGTCTGGTTTCCGTCAGCATCATAGCACAGAGACAGTGCTCATAAAGATAATTAATGATATTTCATTGAATTCTGATTCAGGCAAGATATCAGTTCTGGTTTTACTAGATCCCAGTGCTGCTTTTGACACGGTAGATCACACCATACTCCTACATAGGCTGGAAAACTGGGTGGGGTTTCTGGGTTGGTACTAAAATGGTTGGGGTCATACCTTAAAGGGAGAGGTTACTATGTGAACATAGGCAACCATAAATCTGACTCGACACTCATGACTTGTGGTGTTCCACAGGGCTCAATTCTTGCTCTGCTCCTCTTCAATTTGTATATGCTCCCACTTGGCCAAATAATGAAAAAGTACCAAATTGCCTACCACAGCTATGCAGATGACACTCAGATCTATCTAGCCCTCTCACCCAATGACTACAGGCCTATTGCCAATGAATTGATGAAATTAACAGCTGGATGTGTCAAAACTTCCTTCAGTTAAATAAAAACAAAACTTAAGTCATTGTTTTGGGTAACAAGGATGAAACTAACAAGGTAAACACATACCTTGACTTAAGAGGTCTAAAGACACAAAGCAAGGTAAAAAATCTTGGGGTCATTTTGGAGTCTGACCTTAGTTTGGATTTGGATTTGTATTTGGATTCAATTTATTGTCATCACACATATAACAAGTACAGTGTAACGAAATGGATTTAAGAAGAAAAATACAGCAGAACATGAGGTAAGTGGGGAGAAAAAAAACACAGATACAATAATACACCATAGACAAGACTTGCAACAGGGTAAAATAATCCAGCTCCGATAAGCAGCCATCCGGTCCAGTGCCATTACGGCGCCGCTCAACGAACCTGCTTTCCAGGCTGGCGGTTCAAAGCATGCGGAGGAGTGGGAGTGATAAGTCTGTATGTGTGTGTGATAGTTCTAAGTCTTTGGTTGGGGAGGAACGCAAGAGCGTCTCGCTGCAGTGCTCCCACAGGGTTAAATTTTCCAGCTGCCTTGTCCAGGCCGTTTCTGGATCCGGGGAGTCGAAAGATAAGATTGTGATTTGTTTAGTCGGGAAACCGTATTCCAATATGTCACGGCAACCCTCATAGTCCAAGTGGTTCAATGGTGATTCTGACCTCCGATATTATAAATTTTCCTTCCCAGGGCTGTTAGGGTTTCCCTGATGGCAACCATATTTCGGTTAATAGTCTCAGTCTCAATGCTGACCGCTCTTCCAACAGCTTCAATCAAAACGGCAGCCTTATGACAGCTGTTCCCGTTTTATGAATTTTTCGATAACCCAGGGCAAAGCCTAATCCAATCAGCACAAGACCTGTTATCATGGTTCCAAATAGGTAAATATCCTCGACTGAAAGAGCCGCCAGACACAAGATCCGCCATCTCTCCCAGCCGTCCATTGTGTAGCCAGCTGCGTACGTTCCGTCAGGACACGCGGGTTCCCCCGAACCCAATTTTCTCATCGAGAAAATGGTGTCAATTGCGTTGAGAGACCAGTTGATCACTTCCATAATTTCCAAGTTTGGAGAGCAGTGCAGAGAGAGTCTCTCAGTAGATGAGACGAGACAGGAGACAAAGCAGGGAAAATTTGGGCAAGGACGGGGAGTGAGAAAATGCGACCGCCTCCGCTGAGAGCCAAACGAGAAGTGATGAATAGTTTCAGCAGTCATGTCAAAGCAATAAGCAAATCAGCCTACTACCATCTCAGAAACATAGCCAGAATCAGATGTTTTGTCTCAAGCCAAGATTTAGAGAAACTAGTCCATGCTTTCATCACCAGCAGGGTGGATTACTGTAATGGACTCCTTACAGGTCTTCCCAAAAAGACCATCAGACAGCTGCAGCTCATACAGAACGCTGCTGCCAGGATTCTGACCAGAACCAAAAAATCTGAGCATATCACTCCAATCCCAGGTGTTATGAACGACTCAAGAGTCAGATGCAGGAGAAGGTAGGTTTTATTTGACCCAACTCAAAACGCTCAGACAGGGAAATATTGGCACAAATACAGAATAACTGAAGATCAAGGCAGCAAAAGTCAACACAGGCTCGAGCGCTCGGCCGGGAAATCCAGGGGAATTCACCGTGAGGTGCGTAAATCAGCAGGGGCAAAATAGTCAATGTCTTAACTCACAAATCAAATGAGTGCGCCCAGAAATGGCCAAGGAAAAGTCCACCTGCTGCAGACAGGTTAAAAAAAACAAGATAATTCTGCCCCGTGAGGGCCAAGGATAATTCCGCCTGCTGAAAACAGACCAAATCCATAATTCCGCCCAGCGAGGGCCAAGGAAGAGTCCACTTGATGACGATTCGACTGAGTCTTATTCCTTCCAGCAAGAGACTCGAGACGAACTGCTGTAGCTACCTTGAGCGGGAAATGATGACCACAATCCTGGTAATCCCGTAAACTTGACAGTGTAGGTTCGTAGCTTCAATACCCACAATCAACAGCCGGAAACGAACCGAGGGAAAAGGTGTCAGGTCGACGATCACTTGTGCAGCAAACCGGTGAGCTTCCCAGGCAGCTGGAGGTAGTAGCAAGATCCCTCGAGAAGAGGAAGTGGCAGTCGTAGTAACTTGGGTCAGCAGAGAGCAAGACACAGGTATAATCCGGTTGAAGATAAACAGCTCTGGAGCCTGGACAAGACAAGATATATAATTCGCGAGACAAGACAAGACAAGACAAGACTAGGTTAGAGAGGACAACCCACACGATTAAACCAAACGGACTGACATCGGACAAGAGGAGACAGTGGGAATATAAGGAGAATTGGGCTGGAAGAAAACAAGGAACAGCTGGGAAAATCAGGAAATCCAGGTGGAGAGTCTTAACTAATAATGAGGGAGTAAACAAGGTAACGAGGGGAGTGGGTGAAACGCAGACACTTAACAAAATGACCAACTAGGAATAAACAAAACCCACGTGCTCGACAACCCCAACAAGACATAAGTGAAACAACCTCACAGACGCTAGACCAAAGACCTGACATCAGGTCCTTACACTGGTTACCAGTCACTTTTAGAATCAACTTCAAAGTATTATTAATTGTCTATAAATCACTTAATGGTCAAGGACCTAAATACATCTCAGATATGCTCATTGAATATAAACCAAACAGACTTCTCAGATCATCAGGATCAAATCAGTTAGAGATAACAAGGGTTCACTCAAAACAGGGCGAGTCAGCGTTTAGTCATTACGCCACCCGTAGCTGGAATCTGCTTCCAGAAGACATCAGACGTTCACCAACAGTAGCTACTTTTAAATCCAGATTAAAAACACACTTGTTTAGCTGTGCATTCACAACCTGAGCACTGTGCTGGTTTACATCAACTGCACTTTTATTTCTAATTTATTTTTATTCTGCTCTTATTCTTTTTATATATACACTCACATTTTTAATCAATTTTATTGCTGTTTTATTGTTTCTTAAAATCTGAAGTATTTGTGATCTTAAATCATTTGCATTTTAAAGATACGTCTTATTTCTTTCTGTCAATCATTTTATGTTAAGCACTTTGAATTGCTCTGTGTATGAAATGTGCTATATAAATAAACTTGCCTTGCCTTGCCTAATAAATTTGACCTCCACTGTATGTTTAAATATGTTTATTTTATCCATTACAATACAGTAGGGAAGTAAGTAATTTCAGAGACAGAAATTTTTTAAAAATAATTATTTTGTATGCAAATGAAGAAGTGACACTGATTTGGAATGACATGAGTAGATAACAACGTTGTTACAAATTTGGCTGTGGTTTTTCCTATTCCTTTAAGAAGGGTGTAATGTGTCAAATTACCTTATTTGAGTATCTGAGAACACAAACTGGTAGATTTGAAGAAAAAAATGAAACTACTGAAAAAATAAGATGCGAGCAACTTTAAAATCATAGAGAAAATGATTTGGTTATGTTCATTTATTTGGACATAACAAGATTGCCATATGTTTAAACCCTTTAGTATAATTTCTAAATAAACTATCCATTTTACTCTTGTGAGCCATTCAAAGAGAATATGTCAAGGTTAAGAATATTGACAGGACTTGTGATTTAGTATAATTTTCACATGCAAAATGAACTTACTGCTTAGATGTGAATAACTGGTGGATCTAAAGCGATCCAAAACGACAGCTGAAATGAAAAAATAAGAACGTAAGTTTATGAAAGCTTTAATGGTGTAGACAACAGTAAACTTGTTAGAGTATCTCAAGGATATGATAACTCTGTGTGCTAATAAAAACAACTAGTTTTTGACTAGGTCTGTTACAGAGGAACTAGAGTGTCTCCGACTAAAATTATAGTACACCAAAAGTGCAAATTCTGTAATTGTGCACTTGCTCTCTTGTTAGTTCAAGTCTGCATGACTTTCTTTACGCTGCAGAACACAAAAGATATTTTGAAGAATGCTGGAAAACCGAAACATTGGTGTCTATTGTATGGACACAAAACCAATGTCAAGTCAATGATACAAAGGCTTTTTTGTTTCCAATGTTCTTCAAAATAGCTTCTTCTGAGTTCTGCATAAGAAAGGAAGTCATACATGTGTGAAATGAAAAGAGGAGATGATGAGTTTGCATTTCTGGGTGAAGTGTCTTTTAAGTGTACAGTGGTTGAGCGTGGAGACAGGACTTCAGTGTGATTTTGTTCTGTGCAAAATGGACTTACTGGTATTGAATGTAAACGGCGAAATGTGAACTAGTAGATCTAAAGCAGTCTGAAACGACAGCTGAAATGAAAGAAATACGAGGAAGAAATATGAGTTTATCATAGTGTTACTGAAAAGGAAAATCTCATCATGAAAATCAATCCCAATGTGGTAACAAATGTATTTCTATTTATCAACATACCAGATGGTTATTTCATCCAACTTCAGATAAAACTTAAACCTGCAAATGAATGCTTGCACGCAATATAAGTGGGTAACTGTAAGGGACGATAGGGATTCCCCTTTCCACATAATAAAACTCCACATATCATCAAACTCATTGTAATGTTCCAAATATATACAGTACAAGCGTTGCAATGATTGGTGCTACATATAAACTGTGGGCGGTGGCTTGTGTAGCAGAGGTATAAGTGCAGAGGGGAGAGTTTACCTCTGTGTGCTGTATGGGTCAGTCAGTCACAGTATAATTCAACTTTCGTCTCAAATAAATCAAAATGTTATTCGTCAAATTTGATATATCTGGAAGGAGTTTCTCTCGTATAAAACATATAAAAACAAATGCCTTACCTTTAGAAGGCAGAGCCAAATTTGATTTTATTATTTGTGAGTGAAAGTGGCTGTTATGTATTATTTTTTTGGGTTATGTAAATTTTACATTTCTTTGAATGAGTATTGTTGTTTCTTTAATGCAATTTATTTAATTGTAGTTTAGAAATGGTAAAAAAACCTGGAAAGTTTTTAAACATTTAATTAATTAATATTAATATGTTTAATTTAATTTAAGTGAATTTGAAATAAAATATTTATTCAGTAACCATCCGCTTGTTAAGCTTGACGTCACGCACCACCATATATGGAAGGGCATACCGCTTCCGTGTCCAAACGCTCTCAGATAGATTCCATAGGCAAACAGAAAAATGCGTTTTTATACACTCATGGTGAGATGCAATATCGGATCTAATGGCCAGACTGACATCATTTTATCATCTTTTAATAAGTTTAAGAAGTAATTTCGTGAGTCTGGAGACTGTCGTGTATATACTGTGAGTTTATAATTCACTTTGATGTATAATAGGATTAAACAGTGGTCATAAAAAGTGGTTTAAACTGTAACCTTGCTTGGACCCGACAACAGTTCTATAATACTTATCCAACATATTTGGTCTTGATTGAGTACATAATAACTTTTCTATGACTCTTAACTGCTCTACCACAAAAATCCACTAGGGGGTCTTCAATGCTTACCAATGCTTGCTCTTCAAACTTAGTTACTTGGTATGACATTTAACATTAAAGAAACCCATTGAGATGCTTTTTTCACTTTCTTTTTACTTTGTCCATGAGCAGACACAATGAACAGTGACAAATGGACAAACAGGGGGGGGAAGTGGGAAAACGAAGTATTTACAGAAGAACTATTAACTTTCTAACTATTACAACAAATTATGTTCATCGTGCCAGTTATTGAAACAATTGCGTGTCTGATGGAAACAGGAACAGATTGCATGCAGGGCACATTACTGGAGCTTTTTGATGGCACACTTGGCATCTTCTCCTTTTATCTTTGCCTGGCTCGGTGATGTGCTTTGGCCTATGGCAGATATGTCCGAGTGTGCTTCTGTTGTAACAGAAGAGATGAGGTGGAAGAAGCAGAAGTGGAGCAGCTTTCATTCTGAGGCCTCCAGTCTGCAAGCTCCAGATCCAGCGCCTCCGGAATTTCCTTCTGTGTCATCTGCCTTCAGTTCTGTTGTGCAGCCAGCTGCTGGTGCAGTATGAAGGCATTGACCACTGTGATATCCACAAAGTGCTAAAACTGAGATCGATAGCACTTTCAGGATCCATCGCATGGTTCCACGCGAGGTGTTTTGGGCAGCTTTTTCATTATCGTTTGTGGTTGCGGCGAATAGTCCCACAGGTCCAGAAGCCTTTGAAGGAGATCCCGGAACAGTGATGGGCTGGTGTAAAAATGATCCACATACAGCCTATAGCTGTTCCTAGAACCCTGGTGTCAATCAGCCTCATCACCGATTCATAGCTGACCGTCTTGCCTTTTCATCATTGGATATAATGTTGTGAGGGTGGGCTCTTCAAGACCAGAACACTCTCAAAACTTTTATCTTGTCATTTATGAATTTCATAAAGTACTGATCATATATGCATTCTAGAGTCCTAGACCTTTCCGACAATATATAGTTTGTCATGATAAGATAATCATTTTCATCCAAATATTGAAGTAAACATACGTGTACCGCCAGACATTGAGCAGCACATAAATGTTTCTTATGCACACTCTTGTCATTTATGAATCGATTACTCTTCTTACATAAATGATTGTATAAAACAGTGATGAAATATTTTAAGAGTCTTAGACCTTTCCAACGACATACGATTTGTCACAATAAGAAAAGAAGTCACATGCATAATATTGAGCGCTGTGAATAAATTGTTAGAGAAAACGACAACGTTTAGTTTGATGTAAGTGTGTTCGTATGATCATGGTGTTTGTCCGCCACCTTGTGGCCATTCTCCAGTATTGAAGTTTGCGCAGTGTTGAGTTTAGATCTCATTTATCGTACAGCATTAGCCTAGTTTCGGTTCACAACGCGAACAAACTTTGCTTGGAGAAATATAT
This sequence comes from Triplophysa siluroides, assembly GCA_006030095.1. Lineage (NCBI taxonomy): Eukaryota > Metazoa > Chordata > Actinopteri > Cypriniformes > Nemacheilidae > Triplophysa > Triplophysa siluroides. Next base: position 14,327 of record VCII01000250.1, on the reverse strand, counting down.
ACCTGTAAGTTTATTTACTATCTGTGCACGTTCATATTATGTGTTAACATATAATATTGATTCTTGGAAATTAAACTGTGATGGATATTATGATAATGAAATCGCATCACATGTACACCCATGTGCAGATCGCAGTGCACGCGTTTATATGCAAGAAAAATTATGAAGTAAACATTCTGGAATGGATAAACAGATCCGTGTGTTTGTTTGCTAGCAATCTAACTTCTTCAGAGTAGCGCAGTTGTGAGGACAGTATAGTCCGCGCTAGTTTAGAGGCGGAGTGATACAAACAGTCAGTGAAGCGGTTCAACGGTCAGTTCCCGAATATCTCACGGCTATCAGCCAATCAGATTCGACAACCAGAGTGTTGATGTATAATAACAATTTGTTTCACATAATACCAAGTTGCTAAAATTTAAAATAAAAACCAAGCTCATCTTTTCGCTGTGCAAAAACAATAAGAAAAAATATCAGAGGCGGCTCCGTTTTCTCCAGAAGTAAACTAGTAAAGAAATAAATTAATATAACAAGTTTAGTCAATTTATTTGACCATAAATTTGGTAATAATTCATCTATGCATATTTAGGCATATTTCTGCATCTTGTAAACTATATACATAACCCACTGTAACACAGCCCACAAATAACATGTCCAAAAATCAACTTAAGCAGTTATATGAACATAAGTCAGTACATTATCGAGTATTTTACTTACAGAATAAAACACATGGATTTCACACGTGAGCACATGTGTTTAAATAATAAAGTATATTATGTAAATTAGCAATTTTACACACAGACAGACATAGAAACACACACAGTAGCATTGGTAAGTGATGGCCTATAATGTAGCAGTAACAATGGATATTAAGTATTTACATTATAGCTCAAACATTGGAAAAATAGATTTTATACTTAAATGCCAATAGGAAAAATATTGTAAATTAATATTTAATTAAATTAAATAGATTACTGCATTAATTAATTAAAACATTAATAACACTAATTGAGCCTGGTTATATTTTGGTACTATCACAACGTCTTTTGAACGTCTTATTGCAAAGTGAGATTACGTTATTTTAACACGTAAATAAAACGTGTCACAAAAGTTACCGTTTGGTCTGGTTTTGTCTTCGTTGTAAACAAACATGATATTTATGTTTTAAACTATTTTAAAAAACATATAGCATTTTGGTAGTTTTAAAAACATTTTATTTTTGTTGCATATTTTTTTTAAATATAGGGTGTGGTTTTTAAAAAGTTGTACTGCAACATTACCTAATTGTAACCAAACTGCAACGTTGTTAAAAGTTGTAAAAACGTTTTGCGTTTGCTGGGGGGGATTGAGTTAAAAATCGCATTGAGTGTATTGTTTCCACAATAACAACATGAAGACATTGTCAATGGATCTCAGAGTTCACGAGTCACCATGGAAACGGCCGGTAAGCTTAAAGTTTTTGACTGTAAAACAACTTTATAAATCAGAGTTTTTTCACAGAAAAATTAAATCTGCATCAGCGTATAAAGTGCGGAATAAAAATCATGAAATAAAATTATTTAAGTTATGTTTTTATAAAACTGTAAACGCTAAAAATTAATTATTTAATTAAGTATATAAATACTTTAAATAGATGCAGTATTTTTATATTATAATATTTAAAATATATACTCATCATGGCTATCTTTGTTACAAAGTGTAGATTTGTTGAGATGTTTGCAACTGGTTTACCAAAATTGTTTTATGTATACGTTATATTATCACATGCTAATTTTGATGGCAGAATAAAACCTCTTTTTGTTCCTTCTCCGTATGTTCATTAAAAAATCCTTTATTTGGTTTTCTGAAGACTGACTTTACCTTGTATCAGCTTATTTGCATCAGTCGCTGATTTAGTCATATTAATGGAGGCTCTTTTAATTCTAGAAAATACTACATTGGTCATCATTTTGGAAAAACTTGTGTAATGCTTTTCAGTAGACTACACTATGAATGATAATTCATTTACAGCAGACGATAAAGGTCTGCTGGGACAGAGGTAGATGTTTAAAATGTTAGTAGGTCCAGTCAAGCTTAATAATCATGTAGTCTTTATATTCCTTTCAAATACACATACATTTAGTTTCTTTTGACTTTGTTTCTAAAAAGCTTTGGCATTAACCAGATAGATGTTCTGTCTGGATTAACCTTGTATGCTTACTCGATATCTCTTCTTCATTTTCATCATTTTCTTTCTAATTGTATTTTGTTGTCTGTCTCTAGCCTATGTGATGGCCTTTTCTGGTATATTCTTCTTAGTCTGTTCACTTGCATTAATACATAACGTTACTACAGTAGGCTTATATGTATGTAGGCCGTTTCAATTTAGCTGCGCACCTACTTAAGTTTTTATTATTTGAAGTCGTTAGTCATAGTACAACTTCCTACAAAAGATCGTCATAATCACAACTAATAATTAATCACAGGTGAGAAAATCACGGTCAACATAAGTATTAGCCAGCAAATAATTTCTTAAATGTGTATTAAGAAAAACAAAAGATCAATAGTTGAACCCCACAAGCACAAACATGATCAAACTCAAATTGAAAACATATTTCCATATAGAATAAAATAAATGATCATATTATCTATGTACACATAATATGCATTTTTTGTTCAAATAGCTTAATGATCCTTATTAAAATGTATGTGCACCTAATCGTGTATCTTGGTTTCTTAATAGCAATTGTTGGCATTTGGTTTTGGTTGATGTAGAAAAACTAGAGAAATTAATAGACTTATTTAAAATGTTTTATTTCATTTGTGTTTTAAAATGTAGTGTAATTGAACAATAAAACGTTAAATAAAAAAATAAAATTGAAATGTATAAATAAATATATACATTTAAAACTGTTTATTTAATTCATGCTTTAAAACGTAATAAATATAAAACAATAAAAAGCTTTATTGTGCACATTTTAAATCGCTTTTAAAAAAAGCATTTGCCAAATGCTTTACTATCTCTATTTGCCAAATGTTTTTCTTTATCCATTTGTCAATAGAATCAAAAAATGCCATTGGAAAATGTATATTGTATATTTCTCTTATCCACCTTAAGACGTTTGCGTAGTAATTTCCTAAGTGCCCTGCGAAGTGGTTCTAACTGCATATTCTGCCGTGATTCCGATGTTCCATTGGAAGGAACTAACCCTGATAAAACACACCTGAAAAAGCTTTTCAAAGGATTCAGGAATAATAACGTTCGACTGCTGCGGAGTGCTTGGCGTATCACGTTAAAGTACCGCGAGAGCGATTCAAAAGCATACAAAGCAGTCGGCACTTGAAACGCTCTTGAGGAACTTTAAGGTGACTTTTTTTTATAAGATTAAGGCTGAGCTCGTTAGGAAGGTGGATCTCTAGGGCCATGAGTTGAGAACCAGAGTTGAGTTGTTCTTTAGGGTCTCGTTCTGTGTGCAACCACGTTTGAATTTGAATGTTTGTCTGTATGCTTGTTTTGTTCACATATATTTAACTTCTGCCATGTCATGTACTTATAGCGCGTGGCACAATAAAGTCACTGTTTTAATGGCTGTAGGTCTTTCTTGCTGTCCAATGAAATTCCGCCTTACATCTACTTCGTATGACATGGGAGAAGGGGTGTTTCCTAAAACTGAGCACAAAGCTGATTGGTTGCCCACACGTGTGTACTGTCCAATGGCATTTTTTGACTCGATTGACAAATGGATAAAGAAAAGCATTTGAAAAAATGTTTAAAAAGCGATTTAAAGTGTGCATTTAAAATGTACATAATTACCTAATTACCCTAAATATCATGAAACTGGAACTGCAGCATGTGGAAAGGCAAGCGCAGAACGTGGAAAAACAAGCGAGGGAAAAAAATGAAAATATAAGCAAATAATAACAAAAATCACAAAGAATGAGTAAAACAACTAAGGGGCAACTTTATTTTGTATGCGATTTGGACAACTTTGTCTTTATGTATACATTTTGTGCAATATAATTTAAAATGCGTTTAAAGTTCTGACTCACGGTTTTCACGGTTACGCTTATTATATTTTTAAATATGCCGCAATACTTTTGGCGGGATTCCGATCCCATACACTGTCCATTGAGCCGACCTGACTGATAATATTCTGTATTATTGTGTATGTGACGAATAAAACCTTGAATCCTGTTTTTGATAATGGTCTTAATAAATAATGTTGTTCACAAGAAACATGTCATTTTTTCTTTTAAGATAAAGGACCTTAGAAAAGTCTTAAAGCGGTGAATTGTGTTTTTCTTCATTAAATAGTAAGCAGGACACTGTTCTAAATGCATGGCAGATATTCAATTGATGGTTCATATGATTACACTCAATGTCTGATGGGCTAAATATGGTTAGTATTTGAATGTAGCTTTAAACATGGCTATATATTCACAACAAACACTCAAGTCTTCTGTATATTTGTACTTAACTAGGCTACAGAAGATTATATGTTATTGTGGTAGTAAACATCTGATCCAACTGTGTGTATTATTCATTTTTCAATTGACAAAAACACTAAATTGCAAATCTATTGTCTCCTGTAAGATATGTATTACGACCGTTAGTAGACACGTACAAATACTTTAACATACAAATGGCATGCCTACCATCATACCTGGATTACGTTAATCTTTGGTGAGATGACGCGCACACAGTAAAACCCTGGGGTTATACTCTTTGGTGTAAAAGAATTGTAACCAATGTTTCCACAGAAGTTCTTCCTTTGGTAGTTTAAATAAGACGCACTTAGTTTCACAACGTAGAACACAGGTTCTTGACATGATGTACACGCATCACGAACGAGCGAAAGTGTTTTGGGGAGATTGAAGTTTCCGCGGCAGTCCCATCAAAACGTAGGCGGGGACTATGTCTAGTGACGCAGATAAGCTGCGCGGTACTAGTTCACGTGTCGTTTGCATGATTCAGAGTCCACTCCCTTTTTTACAAGCAAATAACTTTGTTATTTATTCCCCTTAGGATTTACAACTTGGAAGACTGCTTACTTTCCAACACGGCAACATAACACACTGGATGAAATGTCATTTTCATGATCTAATGCTACTTACTGTTTAAAGCGTATCATATAGTTGTCTCAATTTCCAGACTCGGGATTTTCTGCATACGTTACAAAGCGCTGTCGAGTTCCCCACTGAATAAAGATTACACCCCCCACTTTTTTGAGTAGCGAAACAGCAGTTTTGGCGTCTCTTTGGCGTCTACTCTCTGGACACATAAAGATAACTCACAAAATGATGTTCTGAATGAAGCGGTCACATCCTCCCCATCACAAATTAAATCCCAGCGGTCAAAAAATAGGATATCCGTATTTATATGAAAAAAAATCACATCCCTGGAATCTGTCATTCTGAAAAAAACGTATCGCCATTAATCGCACATAACATTAATGTTTTTTAATACTTTTACATTGTAATAATTTCACATTTAATCTCCAAACGAATGTAGAGACAACAGATTTCTTTAACTGCATCATTTATGAATGAAAGCCAACATTCTGATATAATACTGCAACTGATGTGTCTCCATTTAATTGATTATTTTTCAACATCATTCAACATAATAGTACAGTATAATCGAGAGCGATCGTGTCTAACATGTACGAAATATACAGAAATTGAAAGTTCTCAAACACTTTACAGTCTAAATTTTAAATGCTAAATTTTAAATGAAATACAGAATTAAAGCTACAAAACACATTGAATTGCTCTTTTCTTTTGTTCTGTGATGAACATTAGTGACAGGATCACAGCAGCAGGTTTTAGGATGCGGTCACTTTAAGAGCTGCCGCTCTACGCAGATCTGACACCTAGGCCTGTAGCGACGCGCGTCAACGTCAGATTTTTCGCTACACACATGTGGGAGACCAAAACATGGGTATGGGAATGCTTCAAATTTAGTCCCAAACGTAAAGGTGTAGTTATCTGCGCTCTTTCGCAAATGAAGTTGGCATACCACGCAGCAGCACAACAGCAATGTTGGAGCGTCTGAAACGGAGGCACCCCATTGTCACTCGTGAAGGAGACAATAACAAGTACTAACGTTGGCAAAATTAATTGCATGTTTGCTAACTATCTTAGCTCTCCGTGCAGTTTGTTTGTGCTAGGTAGCTACTGGCGCCTAGAGAGCTGTTTAGCTAACGTTAGTTATCATCTTATGTTGGCTTGAATGGAAGCTAGTTTACGGCTTGTGAACACCGCTATCTTTAGTAGCTGACGTTAGCTAATGTGAAAGTTAGCTACTAACCTAGCACCAACAAACTGCACAGAGAGCTAAGATACGTTGGTTAATTGGTTAGCCTAGCACCACCAAATTGCACAGCTGCTAGATAGCCACGTTATTATTCACATAAACTGATGATAGCATAGCACTACAATGAGGTTAAGAGTAGATTTAAAATACCCCAGAGTCATAGCTGTTGTTCTAATATGCATTGCTTTCGTGTTTTTAGGACAAAGCAAAGAACCTCCTATCTTGGGAAAGAGATGCAATGCATGCAGCATATACGCAAAAACAGGAATTTTATATTGTGTTAAACACTCCCAGGAATGTCTATACTGTGCACTGCAAAGCTTTTCTTTGCACAACAACTTTAGAATTTTTTGAACAAGAGAGTTATGTTGGTACTGTAAAGAGTACACAGGCTGGCCTTTCATTTTGTATAACAGTAAAATCATTTTATTTATTTAATTTTGTATAAAGCAGAATATTTTTTGCTGTGGAAAAATGTTGTTTAATAAAGTATATTATTAAGAATGTTTGGGTATTTATTTGAGATACATTATGTTTTTTATTAATCGAGCAACAAAAAAAAGCGTTAGATTAATCGCCCAAATGAGTTGACCAATCGATAAAATAATCGTAAGATTAATCGTTGAAGAAATAATCTTTTACTCCCAGCCCTACTGACACCTCTCCCATCTTCACAACTCTTTACATTTGTGGCATGGGGGCGTGGTCTAGCGGAGTCTGGAGAGAGAGACAGGAAATCGGCTGGAAATAAGTAGGTCAAAGGCCGATTGTAAACACCTGTCTGTATTTACAGTGATTGATTGGCGGGAAGAGGATAAAAGCACGAGGGAAGAGTCTAAAAGAGAGTTTGGCTGAGGACGAGGAAGAAGCGACAAGCACGAGAGGAATACCGGAAACAAATTAAAGGAGTCTTATGTGCCAGGAGGCCATAGGTTATATATTATTTACTTTTGCTTTATGTTTTGTGATTTGCCAATAAAAAGAATCTTACCAGCCACGCTGACCCCATCTCCTTCCTTCCAAATATACAAACCCTTCTACAACATTCTTTCGGGATTTTATTTAACATGTTGAAATCTGTGCTCACGAAAATGCTTGACAAAACCGGATTCTGGCAAAAACTGGTGTTTTTGTTCATTTAAGCACAAAAGAGAAATATAGCTTCAGCGCTAGTTCTGCCAGGAAGACTCAATCCCGTATCACTAATTACCAATCAACACCAACCTATCACCTTCCAACATGAAATATAAAAGATCGCCACTTACCCCTTTCTACGTCCGCAGTCGAAGCTACAGTGATTCGCCGTAATCCAACAGCCCGACTCGCAGACTTCCGCAATGTCACAGAATACTTTCTGTGAGTATACTGACTCCGACGAGGAATTCATCCCTCCGTCTCCAGCCAATGTGAGGCGTAGTTCAAGAATTCAATGCCGTGTTTCTCCATGGGCTCAGTGGCCATCAGAACTGATCTCCAGCAAACTCGACGCAGCAGGCATTCCAGCCGATCCCGATCTCTCCAGGGACGACCTGCTCCAGTTGGCCTTTAATACCTTGGGTGTCCCTCCCGCAACCGCCGACGTAACCCCATCGACATCAGCGCCACCAACCCAGCCCAAAGCCGGTAGGAAGCGATCTAGCAAATCCTCTCCACCTCGCCAATCCAAAAAGTGCCCGCAGCCCATAAGGATCCACTCTCCCCAGCACGCATCCTGTGACGCCAACGACCAGCTGCTAGAGGTTGTTCGATCTCTTTCCGCCACCGTCCAAGGCCTACAAACGAAAATGGGTGGATTTGGAGACGGCGCTCAGCACCCAGGATCCAACATCTGGATGCGCTCAGCACCCTCGACTAATCATCCCATCCCCGGACAGCACGATCAATTTAGCATGCCGTCAACGTCTACCCCCGTAGCTACTTCAACAATCATCCAGACACCTCTACAGGACGCAACTGCTTCGCAGGCGACCACACATTTCACCCTCGCCACCGCCGTTCCAGCGAAAGCTTTCGGCAGGCGATTCGTCCCTCCAGCAGCGGCGACGGTATCTCCTGTTTTACGCAACAGTATCATCCAAGGTAAGGACATTAACTTGGCTTTACTCCTACTCCCCTCGCCTGCGGCCGACACGAAAATGGTCGACTGTGGTGACGTGGCAGTTTTTCTTCGAACATCCGATCCCAGACTGCAACGTAACCTATCGTTCGACGAATTCGCGATCGCTTTCGGAGTTTACCGCGACATACTCTGCCAAGTTTATCCCGATAGGAGGGAGGAGATGGATATTTATTTAGCAACGATGGCAGACTTCAGTCAACGCTACGGGGGTACACTGTTCTACGAATACCATGCATCGTTCTCTGCTAAATCCGCATCCGTTATTTCTCTTTTCAACTCCAGAATCGACTGGTCTATAGATGACACAGAACTACTCGTTCGCCACTTTGGTGGCCATATGACACTCGCATGTGCTATTTGCAGCTCTCACGGACATTCGGCACAGTTTTGCCCAAAAACAATCGCTAGCCCAGATTCGCCCGCTGTCCTCGGTGCTGGGAATGTAAGGAAGCGTTCAGACGCTAGGGGTCGGGACATTATAACATTTAACGGCACTTCTCTTTGCAATAATTTTAATGAATCTGTTTGTTCTTTCCCTCAATGCAAATTCGCTCACGTATGTAGCTTTTGCAAGGACCCACACCCAAAATCAGTCTGCCCCAGGAGATCCAGGCCGGCTATCCGAGAGGATGCCATCGATCGGAAGAAAAAGTTCTGATCAACGTAGTATCTACCCCTATCAAACGTCCCAATCCTCTCAAACTACCTCTCGACACACCCCGATAGATGTTTGTAGATTATTGTTAACCGGCCTATCTCAAGGGTTCCGGGTAGGTATTACGTCACGACTCACTGCTTCCTTCGTGGCAAAAAGAAGAAAAAAAAAATCTACAATCTGCCATGTCCGAACCCGGAATTGTTTCATCTCTGCTGGAGAGAGAAGTCAATAAAGGTTATATAATCGGCCCGTTCGACTCCCCTCCTTATTCCTTGTTTCGCATTAACTCGCTCGGTGTCGCTACTAGAAAATATTCGGGTAAAAAAAAACGACTCATCTTCGACATGTCTTCTCCCCACTCCAGCACGACTGCAAGCGTTAACGAATGCACCCCTTTAGAACCCTTTTCACTGCATTATGCCTCAGTGGATAACGCCATCAGGCTGCTAAAACTAGCCGGACCCGGAGCTTCGCTAGCCAAAGCCGACATCACAGACGCATTCAAAATTATACCTCTTCACCCCACGGACCGCCACCTGTTTGGAGTTAAATGGGAGTCAATATTTTATTTCGCTGCAAGACTCACTTTTGGTTGCAGAAGCAGCCCACACATCTTTAATTGCCTTTCCGAAGCACTGTGTTGGATCCTTTTGAACGGGTAACAAACTGCCCTTCGTCCTACACATGCTCGACGATTTTCTACTCATTGACTTTCCCAATTCCCAAACATCCCTCGACATACTCAGACAGATTTTCGACGACGACGTCGGTGTCCCCCTGTCCGTCGAGAAAACGCAGGGCCAGTCTACGGCTTTAACATTTTTAGGCATTCAACTCGATTCAGTCAAGATGCAAGCTTCTCTCCCTAGCGATAAACTCATCAGAATCAGGTCTTTCACAGAGGAGTTTTCGTCGCGCAGCGCTGCTTCTAAACGTGACATGCTGTCCCTTTTAGGCCACTTAAACTTTGCCATGAGCATTATTCCCCAAGGCCGGTCATTTATCTCACGCATGCTTACCCTGACACATTCGGCGGCAGAACTAAGCGATATGATCTTGCTAGACGAAGGTAGCCGTTCCGACCTCAGATTTTGGTCCTATCTGCTAAATAACTGGAACGGACGATTTTTTTTATAACGACGCTTCAGAATCGCTGCTCGACCTACAATTATTTACTGACGCCGCCCCTCCATCGGCTTTGGGGGATTTTTCCGAGGCCATTGGTTCGCCGAGAAGTGGCCACGCGATTTCCCCAAACCCGCTTCAGGTTTCGTTTCGTCCGCTCTTCACGAGATCTATCCCATAGCAGTCGCTAGCGTCATCTGGGGCTCGGCATGGTCTCGCGAACGCATCACTCTTCTGCGACAACGAGGCAACAGTTGCCATCATCAACAAAGGGAGATCTCACTGCCAGTTTATTATGCCCATTCGTGAGACGTCCGATCTGGCAGTCAGTTCTACATAATTTCATCATCACAGCCAGACACATTCCGGGCCACCATAACGCTATCGCTGATGCTCTATCTCGTCTTCGTCTGCAGGCATTCAGGCGACTTTGCCCGTCGGCAGACAAGGAACCATTGCCCTGCCCCGCTCTAGTGGAGATAAAGCTGGATTAGATTATCTCCGACAATCGGTCGGACGTTACATGTCTAAAGGCGTTGCTCCGTCGACACTTAAGGCATACAATTCCGCCTGGTCTCATTTTAACATGTTCTGCTTCTCCTTCCAAATTCCCCTATTTCCCATCATGATTTCGTCAGTCTGCTCTTTCCTAGTTCATAAATACGAGAACTGTAACCAGACAATATCCTCCATCCGTAGACTATTGGCGGGAATCCAATTTTACGCAAGGTATCATAATAACGACTATCCAAGTCTTTTCACCAATCCCTCAGGGCGTCTGTTGCTCAAAGGCATGATCAATTCGTCGTGCAGCCATCCAGATAGACGCAAGCCAATCACTTTATCAATATTGCACAGACTTATAGAATCCCTTCGCAGCAAGCTTTTTGATTCCTACGTAAATGCACTGCTGGAGGCCATATTCCTCTCAGCTTTTTACGGCTTCATGCGTCCGGGGGAATTCATGTCACACTCAACAAAATATTTCGACCCAACGCAAGACCTTTCGTTCTGACATACATTTTCCCCCTCAGCCTTCTCAATCACCCTTAAACACACTAAAACCGACACGAAGCGTGCCGGCACTACGATAAATCTTCCGGAAAACCAACACCAGCTTCTGCCCGTTCACTTCCATGACGCTCTATCTGAAAGTCTGCCCCAAAACCCCTCCCCAATTTCCACTTTTTATTTTACTTAACGGAGCGCCAGTCACAAAGGCCTGGTTCAGAACAAAATTAGCCGACGCATCCAAAGCTTGCAATCTCTCGCCCCTCCTGTAATCCGGACACTCCCTCAGGATCAGAGCAGCCACTACCGCGGCTGAACGTGGAATTCCAACAGAAACCATCAAACGAATGGGTAGATGGTCATCTTCTGCTTACGAGTCTCACATAAGACGGGACTCCTCAACCATCATGGCAGCTCAACGAGCCCTATCCGGTCAAGATACAGGTAAATCATGCAATTACTGGTGGTGGTGTTTAGTTTCATCAGTCACCGGGGCCTATCGGGGCCTTGTCTCAGTGTTGTGGCCTATCGGGGCCTTGTCTCAGTGTTGTGGCCCTTGTCAGTGTTGTGGCCTATCGGGGCCTTCTGTCACTGGGGCCTATCGTGGCCTTGTCAGTGGTGTGGCCTATCGGGGCCTTCTGTCACTGGGGCCTCTCGTCGGCCTTGTCAGTGGTTGTGGCCTATCGGGGCCTTGTCTCAACAGTGGCCCGTACGGGTCTTGTCAAATGTTGTGGCCTATCAAGGCCTTGTCAGTGTTGTGGCCTATCGAGGTCTCGTCTATGTGTCGTGGCCTATCGGGGCCTTGTCAGTGCTCTGGCCATCGAGGCCTCGTCTATACGTGTGGCCTATCAGGGCCTCGTCTATACGTGTGGCCTATCAGGGCCTCGTCAGCGTCGGGGCCTATCCGGGCCTCGTCTCAGTGTTACTCACGGCCCAGCGACCGGTAAATTGTTAACATCTGCATTTTATATCGTTCTGCAGGTACAGCTAGAGATTCCAACCAGCACGTGAGTAGAAAACATTTTTTCTCTTTTGGGGGGGTAGGCCCCGCTCCAGAGGTAAGCCTAAGACCATTCTCTGGGGTTGGCTACGCCCCCGCCTTACCATCTCAAGGCGGGAAGTGGAGGACTTTTTGGCCCTCTGGATGTGATCCACGGACAGGGCCTACTCCAAAGACTACAATTACCATCTTTATATAATCATATATGTTCTGTCTATCAGTGTCCAATAAATGTTGAATACTCAACTTTGGCCTTCCGAGTCTTTCTGGTAGAACTTAATACTGATGTGCGCTGTCTGACAGACGTTCCATCTATAACACCTACTGTATCTATAATGAGCCAAAGCAACTGTTTCAAATCACACTTAAATGGTTTAAAGGCCTTTACATGTATAAGAGCATGATAATATAATGTAACCTAGACAATGGATGACAAAATAAACTGATGCTGTGTTCATTAATTATTTTAATGCATTAATCTGAAAAATAATTATGTCATCCAAGATGTTTATGTGTTTGTTTCTTTAGTGGAAAAGAAATGAAGGTTTTTGATTACAACATTCCAGGATTTTTCTCCATATAGTGGACTTAAATGGACTCCAAACGCTTGAAGGTGAAAATGAAAGTTTTAGTGCAGCTTCAAAGGACTTTAAACCATACCAGACCATAAATAAAGGTCTTATCTAGTGAAACCATTGCTCATTTTATAAAAAAAATGTATGCTTTATAAACACAAATGCTCACCTTGCTGTTCTGCGATGCGCGTTCATGACTTCACAAAATACATAATTTTTCACGTAATTTCTTTTCCACTAAAGCAACAAAAACTTGGATGACAGGGGGGTGAGTAAATATCCTTTAACATTTATTTTGAAAGTGAACTACTCCTTTAACGCCCTAAATATAACGATTTATTGAATGGGTCCTGTAGTGTAGTTGCATTTAAGGAAAGCGTACGGGACACTGACATCTAGCGGTTGCGCTTGGTATCACAGTCTACATTCAAAATATTGGAGACACAAATTTAGCCAAGTAACGCTTCTACTCGGTTTCCTTTGGTTGTTATCAGAAATCATCTACAGTTAACTCTATTATTTGCAAATGTGTACCAGAAGTTAAGGGGAGTCCAGGAACGCGCACATACGCAGTAACGTCAGTTTATGTTGTCACATTGTAACGCGTACGTCTTCTTTATACAACGCAGGATGCGGATACACGAGTCAGACACCCGTCTTCTTTATAAAACGTGATGCGCAGACACGATTCAGACACCCTCTTCTTTATAAAACGTGGATGCGCAGACACGAGTCAGACACCCGTCTTCTTTATAAACGTGGGATGCGCAGACCACGAGTCAGACACCCGTCTTCTTTATAAACGTGGGATGCGAAGACACGAGTCAGACACGCGTCTTCTTTATAAAACGTGGGATGCGCAGACACAAATCAGACACCCGTCTTCTTTATAAAACGGGATGCGCAAAAGGCGGAGAAGAAGTTTTATTACAGAGTCAGACACCCTTCTCAGACCCAACCCGTCTTCTTAAAAACGCAGGGATGTGCAGGACACGAGTCAGAACACCTTGCTGTCTTTACACACGCAGGATGGCGCATACACGAGTCAGACACCTGTCTTCTTTATAAAACGTGTTGATATGCCAGACACGAGGCAAGACACCCGAAACCCCGTCTTCTTTTAAAACGCAGGATGCGCTGACACGGCCAGACACCCGTCTTCTTTATACAACTCAATTGAGTGCGCTGACCGAGGCCAGACACCCGTCTTCTTTAATAAAACGCGGGAATGGCGCAGAACGAGAGTCGAAGACATCCGTCCTTCTTTTATACAACGCAGGATGCGCTGACAGGAGGGCTGTGCAAACACCCTGCTATGTTTATTGTAGGGCAGGACACAAGAAACGATGATACAGCGAAACACACGAGTCATAAACCCGTGTTTCTTTATAACAACAAAGCGGTGATCCGCATCAACACAGGGTGCACACCAACCACACAACACCCGTCATTCTTTACACACGCGTAGGTTGATGGCCTCATGAAAACACACTAGTCAGTAGGGACCCGTTGTTATTTATCACTGTGGGATGGTCAGACGACGGATT